>VUQI01026663.1:4325-36713 GCA_015106735.1 Paratilapia polleni
GTTTTTTTTTTTTTTTTTTTTTTTTTTTTTTGCTCTACACACAACCATAGGAGTGGGTGTGCAGACTTTGAAACATTGCAAGACAGAAGAACTAGAACCAGTAGTACAGGATTCTGTAAGTGGTGCTCAGCAATTTAAGTCTGCTTTAAGTGAACAGTTATTGTTGTACTGGTGTAATATTTCACATTTAACCTCTTGGGAACATCTGAAAACACTCACAGCTAAAATGAAAAACATGCGTGTCCCTATATAAGTGATCAGAGGTAACTACCTTGATCAGGATCTTTGACCACCTCTTGAGGCTTGACTGCCTGCTCGTACAGCCCCTGAAACACAAACACTGATGTAAGAACACCTCAAGATGCTACAGAGTTAGAAAAGTTCTACTTCATTTAGTTACATGTTTTTTCAGCCTTCAAGCAAATTAATGTCTGTTCATGAATAATTCTGTTAAATGTGTAATAAAAAAAGGACTATTTTCTCAAAGACAGAAAATAGTGTTTTTGCTTTACCATGAATCATTATATGAAAAATGTTGGACACCGTATGGGGCTTATATGTGCTTTAGTTTTCTGTTGCGTTTTTTGTTTGTAAAACACCTTCCAAATTTAGAGTAATGCACAATAATCAGACCCGGTAAATGAATAAATAAATGGATACACCCTCCCCAAACAAACAGAACAAAGAACCACCATGATTTTGCGTTCAGCCTTGAGGGCGTGCACCACATGAGGAAGGATCTTTTTGGGGTATGTACGGCGCCTTCTTGTGGTCTCAACGATTGTATCGTCCAGAAGGCTTTCCAGATCAATGGCTTCATCCTCTGCTGAGTGTGTTAGTGATGGAGGGGAAGGGAGAGACAGACAGCGTAGTTAATTAAATGAGGCTGTGCTCCATATTTATTAATTCAGGACAGACTCTTAAAACAAGTTTTAAAGAGTATGGAGAGGGCAAAGGATCACCTTCATCATCAGGTGCCTCCTCCCAAGGGTGTCCATTCACCAGCACATTAGCCTGAACGGCAACCTCAAAATTCTGCACCATTTCGACAAACAAACACACAATCAGTGGTAACACACACTAAACAAGACGTCAGCTGTGCAACTGCAACAGGATCAGATTAGTTAAATGAAGAAGACTATCGAGCAGGTTTTCAGGAAATTCTGTTGTCCAAGCATACCTAAAGCAAGTTATGATGCAAATATATTGCTCCATATGAAAGACAAATCTTGATTAGGGTTGTTTTTGCACTTAGTTTCATCTAAAGCTTAACCAGAGCTATAACTAATCTGCAAGAGTGAAATACTGTTTTCCCCAAATTTCCATAAAAAATGTCCATTTTTACTGCTGCAATGTGAAGATGATTCAGTATGAAGCACATAGCTCAAAATGCATGGGCTGCACTTACTTTTTAATCACACTGTCTTTGAGGATTTAGCCAGGGCAAAACTGATAAACAACACATAAACATCGACCATGAGCATCGGTAAAAGTAAAGTCATCTTATTTGCTGATAGCCACCAACAGGGCAAATATCAGCTGATACTGATGTCTGGCCATGATTAAAAGAATTCACTTTAGTGATATTAATGTATGGCTAGTGTAGGTTTTTTTTTGTTTGTTTTTTAAGAAAGAAATAATAGTGCGATCAGTCAGCTGTGTGTTGTATCTTTATGGCAAATGTATTGCACTCAAAGTCAGAGTTAAGGTAAGTGCAGAGAAAGTCTGTAACCACAACTGTAAAAAAGAAACACAAAAAGAAATACTTCACTTACATGTTATGAAGAAGATTAGTCATTTTAAAGTATAAACCATAAAATGAATCGAGTTTCCTTATTATTGGACTCATTTTCTAACATCTTTTGCTGTCTCTTCATACGTTATGCTTTATTTGATACCTTTAATTTTGCTTTATTTAATATTTCATATCCAACAATAAGAAACGACGTTAAAACATGAGATATAAAAGTCTTATTAGTGAACTTGAGTTTAACAGGTGTGGCTTAATAGCAAGCTGGCTAGCCTAGTGTAAAGTATCTATAAAATTTTTTTTATAAATATAAAGGAGCGGAAACTTGGAAGTTAATCCCAGCAAATATTTAAAGGGGCTTTTATCGTTTTTGTTGTTGTATATGACTTGACAGCGAAGCAAACATTAAATTCGACACTTTTTAAATATGGTTTGGTGGAAAATTCTCCAAGCCACGTGAGAAAACTAATTCAGGAGACCTTCATTAACAAAAACGTTTGTTAAAACAACGCTTAGCGCCTCGGTATGTACAGACTGGTAATCCTCACATTATCTACACTCACAGTTAGTGACACAAATGTTAACAGCGACTCGGACTCACCGCAAGCAGCTCCTGGAGTAAAACTCGCTTCGTCTCCTCTGGAAAGTCCTCCGACTGTCCGTCCAGAGCCGTCTTTAAAAGCTCTTTGTACTTGTTCATCTGCTCGATTATTTCTTTCTTCGAGGTTACCTGCACCCTGTATTCCTGAGTTGTTCCCTCGCTTGATGAGAATTCACTCTCTACGGCCTCCATCTTTACCGCCAACTTGTTTATATTTTTTTAACGCAACCCGGAAGTGAATGTGAAACCGGTCCGACTACCAAGGTTGACCGTGGAGGAACATCATTTAATTTCTAGAGGACTGTTCCGGCTGGTTGTTAGCTCCCAACATGTCACAATTTTTCCAGTATTATTTTGTCTGTTAGCTTTTATTTTCAATGGAGAATGGCTTCGTTGATTGTCACTGTCATATTTCGGCTCATGAGTTCGAAGAGGTAAATTCTCACATGTATTTAAAATTGTTGATCCCTCTCCATTAGCTGTAGGACGTTTAGAACATTAGTGAATTAGAAAAGCTGTACTGCACCCTTAAACTTCATTTACAGTCTACTTACAACTCATAGCTCTCAATATATTTTTACTAGCTGCTTCTGATTTATTTTCCCCTTACATTTTATCATTGAACAAATATATATATAGATATATATATATATCTATATATATATATAGATAAATTTTTTCCCCTTGGTAGGATCTTAAGGATGTGATCCAGAGGACGAGAGAGGTAAGCATAATCAATTCCTCTGACACCAGAAGACCTTCACAGATGCCACACACACTACTTTGTCTGGGCCATTTAAAAGCAGCAGATACTTTTACAGCCAACTGGAACTAGAGCTTGAAACTAGAGATTGGAAAAAAATGCAGTTATATGTTTCATGTTGGTTCACATGAGTACAATAGGTGCAATTTAATATAATATTAAAAACACAATCAGTATGAATTGATACTAAGTGTGCAGTGTATGCGTGTGTCTTTTTGTCGAGGCTGGTGTAAAGACTCTGGTTGCAGTTACAGAAGAAGTTGGAGAGTTCGCCCGAGTTCTCCAGCTGCAGGAAAGGTCTGCATGTCTGTCTCATAAACATATATTATGTTGTGTGCTTTTTATTGGCAATACACTACGCTAAGGGCCGGTGCAGTAAATACAAGAAGAAAGAAGACCTCAGCAAACTAAAACCTGAATATGTAGGAACTTAAGTGCAACAAAAGGTTAAGTTTCCTTGACTAATATTTGTGGAGTAAACACTGAGGTGTCACAACATCTGCACTCACAGTAAGATCAGAGCTTGAGTTACTTCCCCACTAAAGTCAGTCATGCAGAGTGTAAAGGAAACAAATGTATACATTGTTCTGCACAGCTGCTCACAGCCAGAAAGCATTGCATTTGTTATTTTTGGTGTTATGTTGAATTCCTTTCTCACAGTTATCCAGATCTGGTGGCTCCATGTTTTGGTATCCATCCGCTGCAGGCCAGCGGGGGGCCTCAGCAACGCAGCGTGAAACCTCAGGTAGTAAAACAATCTGCAGCGCATCCGTCTTTTAAATGTTTTACTTTAACGATTATGAGAAAATGGGAAGAGAATCTATACTCAGACTTCTCTGTGCTGTCCCAGGTGAAAGGGTGAAGGCTTCAGTGAAATGCACTGAAATCCACACACAGTAATTCTTTCAGTTGGCTTACTGCAGTTGAAATCTCAGTCTGTGGTGTAAAAATAAGCAGCCACTCTCTGATACAGAAAAGGTTTCTACATAAGTTCCTCTAAAAAAAACATTTGTCTTGGTTCTGATCTTTTCGGGGGGTTAAAATTTTTGTTCTTTCAAATGAATAATCCATGCGTGATATGTTTAGCAGCAGACTTAAATATAACACATTTTTCTGACATAATGGCTCGTTAATGCGGGTCAGCTGAGCTCGGGTCACAGCTAAGGCCAGCACTTCTAACTGATAGTGACAGCCTGCTGTTAGAGAGGCCCATGAGACATGAATAGAACTAAAAGTTTACACAATTCAGCAAAAAATGGTTCTTTCATTTTTTTTAATGAGTCAGTAGATTCTCATTTTTTTTCCTGTCTTTAAGAAAAGAAATATCAAAATTTGCTTTTTAAAGATGGTACCGGCAACCACGCCACATTCAAAGTCACTTAAATCACCATCCTCAGTCTGATGCTCAGTTTGAACTTCAGCAGGTTGCCTTGACCATGTCTACATGTCTAAATGCATTGAGTTGCTGCCATGCGATTAGATATTTGTGTTAACGAGCAGTTTAACAGGTGTCTCTAACAAAATGGCCGGTAAATGTATACATATTTTTAAATAAGAACCAAATTGTGAGCCCTCTGTACATTTAACACACCTCCCTTTTGATGCACCTACATATAATGTATTTTTGCATCCTGTTTTTTTAAACCTGTCTTTTAATGCTAAAATATTTTCCACAGGATCTGGACACCGCCCTGCCACAGTTCTATGACCACAGGCAACGCCTTATCGCTGTTGGAGAGGTAGACTCTTAACCTCTAACTGAACCTATTACTAACCTCTTCTTTTTAAAACTGTTTTTAATACTACTGCAGAATTAATAAAAATGTGATTTTATGGACTGTCAGCTACAGGCTCTAACTCTGAAGTGTTATGGAGCATCTCAGACTCCACAAAAGGGAGCTCAGTAAGGAAAATTGTAACCAAAATTTTACATAATAAAAAATTCCATGGCTGTAACTCTTCACACACAATTAAAGTTACACCGGTTTCTTATAGCTAAAGGATGTTCATAGGTTCAGTCATCACACACACACACTGTTTCTGCCCCCAGTTAACAAATCCTTACCTTTAATGTAACTTGTAGTGAAGCAAATCAGATTAAACTTGTTAAAACACCAAATTTACCTCCTAATCCCACTTGTAAGTAAAAGTTAATGAACACAGTCAATTACAATCTTTCTCAGGCTCGCAAACAATCACACACACTCTTCACTGTCCAGCAGTCTCTATTGCTGAGTTCGATAATGAATGTGTGTGTTTGTCAGAGCAGATTTCAGGCATCACAGAGCTAAGCTAACTCTCTTACTGCTCTTTCCAGCTGTTATTAATATGGATTTGGTTGGAAGCATAGAGATCCAGCCCACCTTGCACTGAACGCATTTTAGTGCAGCTACGGTTTGAGTCTATAACCCTTCCCCTGGCGCATGTTTTTAACTCGTATTTGTTCTGGCAGTTTTTCTTTAATCTGTATCTGAGCGGCAGGATTGAGACTTAAACTTAAGTTGAATTTATGTCAGAAAGTTGAGCCTTAAAACTTGACAGATGAGGGCACTTTGTGGTTTCAATCAAAACCAGTTTGACTTGATTTAATTTGGATTTAAGCACTGTGAGAACTGAATCACCTGAGAGATGATAAGCTTAACCTCTTCCTTGCTGAAGGCTCATGTACCAGAGCTGGTGCCCGTTTTTAAGGTGGCACTGAAGAGGCCACATAGCACCCTGATAAATAGAACTGATGAAGCATTTGCTTTATTTCTGTTGCACCAAATTTGGTAAAGCTGAAGTTTTGGAATTTTTAGAACAGGTTTGACAACATCAGCATCGCTGACTCTTCGTTTTCTAGATGTTGTTTACTCTGTTTCATCTCAGGAAATAGAAATAGAAATTAATTCTGGTCTTCCACAACTTTTTAGGGTTTATAAGTCAAAACCAAAATCATTTTACAGTTATATCAGATGTCCATGCGGTATGTAAAAGCCATGAACCTGGGATGTGTTGACCGATTGTTTTTGTCTTCTTTTGCTTTCAGATCGGTTTAGACTTCACTCCGTGGTGCACCCCCACTCAGCAGGACAGAGATGACCAAATGACCGTCTTCATTAAACAGCTCAGCATCGCCAAGGAGCTGGATCTACCTGTGTGAGGATAAAATACATCCAATTCTAGCTGGGATTGTCAGATGTAATCATGGAAAGTAGAATTTCACTAAAGGTTCTTTTTTTTTTTTTTTTTTTACACTGGTGCAAAAAGTCTGTTTTCACTTTAAATCTGGACCCTCTCTGGCTGCTTGAACATCACACACATGAAACAAGGTTCATACAGCCAAGGTCAAGTGGGTAATTTTGAAGCCAGGGAACATCATGTGGGATTCCACTACCTTGATTCCCATTGTGCCAAGCTTTGAACACTTCTAAAAGATGGATTTAAGACATCTTAGGTCCAAGTAAGGCCTTATTTTTAGATTAATAGCATCCTATTATGCATTTCCCAATTTTCTGTCATACATGTGCTGTTACAATGGTGGATGCTTATGTTATGCTAGGTAGTAAGATTAACTACTTTTAGTTCTGTAAGTTCTGGTGATATCCTTAATATAGTCATCTTAGGAAAGCAGCTCTGGCTGTGAGTACAGAAGCCCTGCCCACCTGCTATTTAAACCTTCTGTTTATGAGGACCAGCCAATCAGAAGGAAATTGGCTTAAGTGAGGGTAGTTTTAAAGGGGAAAGGAGCGAAAATGGCTTGTTTCAGACAGAGGATGAACTGAGGGGCTGCACAAAGGCCCAGCGTAAAAATAAATAAATGAATTATGCAGACAGTCCAAGAATAAAAAAAAATGTGAAGCTCAAAATGAGCTTAAGACTTTTTAATATTTGCAGAAAATCATTGATTGCAGCTGTAGTGTAGCATCTTTGCAAACTAAGTTATCACATAGAGGATGGACTGAAGCTGCAAGGTTTCTCCTCTGTACATACTGATCGTCCTGCTGCTGAACCAACAGATTAGATTGACGTGGCACTCCAAAACCCCTGAATAGAAATCTATTGTAGAATTCTGCAACAGTAAAGATGAAAGTTAAAAAAAACAAAAAAAACAAAAAACTTTTAAAAATCTTTTTTGACCTCCTGAGACCCTGTGTCCTCATACGGGGCCATTACATTTTGTCTTTTCTGCACCTTAAGCTTCATCCTGCTCCATAGTATTTTATACTTTGTTAAGCAACGTTGACTTTATTGAGTTATGCTGTAAAATAAGCCCATTAACCCCATATGGGGACATACTTTAAAAAAAAAAAAAAAAGTATGTTACAACTACGTAACAAAGTAACAACTTCTTGTTCAAAGAGAAAGATTAGTTTATATGCTCATCATCGAACTAATCACGAATAGCTAGGAGAAATTAAAAATGCATCACAAACAAGAGCTTGGGTCTCAGGAGGTTAACTCAAACTCTTTAATCTGATTTTATCAGGCTTGACCGGTGATTCCTTTGCATACAGTTTTAATGTTCTGGTTACCAGTGAAATTAGTTACTTTAGATCACTCTTAATAATCGCTGCCTAAAGAACTGCACAATGCTGCTTCGAGATGGCTGCCAAATGTTGAGACTTGCTTCTAGAAGCACTTCTTTGACTTTCTTTCAGGCTTATTTTTCTTATAGAAGCATTTGATTAGAGGAGGTACTGTTACTGTCACAGTCAGATATGAACAAACAAGCACTCACTGTCCGCCAGGCATGCATAACTGACTACAGTTTGGGATTCATATCCTGCAGTTTCCATGTGAAAATCCATCCAAAATCGTATTTATCCCAACAAAAATCTACTGTATGTAACATGTTGATCTTGACTTTCTGCACAGGAACGTCCACTCCAGATCAGCTGCTAAGGTCACCATTGAGACCATGAGAGAACAAGGTGGGGGTCACACTGCACTGAGTCACACATCTGCAGACATTTGGACATTATGACACATTCAGATTTTTCTTTCAGGCATCAGCCAAGCTCTGCTCCATAACTTTGCGGGGAAGCCGTCAGTCGCTCTGGAAGGTGTGAAGGCGGGTTACCTTTTCTCTTTTCCCCCTGCTATCTGCAGGAGCCAGCAGGTAAGATGAGAAGCATCCTCCCGTGGAAAATGGTTTTCTGCATCTGCTGACTTACATGTATAACAAATTTGAACCCTGCCACACAGAGAGACAAGTTAATCAAGCAGATCCCGCTGGAACACATCTGTCTTGAAACCGACTCTCCTGCTCTGGGGCTCGACAAGCATGTAAGTTTCAAATGCTTAAAAATCATCAGCATATTCAGACACTGTAACACAAGTGCAGATATTTTTTATCTCTCTTTGTCAGGTGAGGAATGAGCCCTGTAACATCATTCTGCCCTGCCGCTACGTCGCTGACGTCAAAGGTCTCTCGCCAGAAACCGTTCAGCTCGTCACTGCACAAAATGCATACAGACTCTTCCACAAAGCTAAAACATGCTAACAGTCACATGCACATGATTTTGAAATGTAAGGTTCACCCAGTGGGTGGCGCCAGGGGAAACGTATCCCAGTTTATGACTGTCTGTGCCTTGGTATTTTATAAGCGTGGGCTTGGATGCTGAATTTAGCATGAATTTAAACATGTTGACTAAAGCATTTTTCAGCACACAATGGATAACACTGCTACTGTTTGAATATTTGCATTTTTTTCAATTGTATTAAGTCATTGCTTTTGAGGTTTTTAATGTCATGAAGTGTTGTACAAGCTAGATGAAAGTTAAAAAAACCCCAAAAAACTAGCTGCCAAATCTTGCAGAAATTGTCAATAGTTGTTGAGATATGTCACTCTGCACCAAAGTTTGTTATTGATTGATGGATGGAAATTAATTTAAACCTTAGCCTTTAATTTCAATACTGTCAATAACAAGCACAAAGAAATATTTAAGGCAAAGATGGGTACTTTTAAGACCTTGAGCTCATGCATATTTTGGGTACTGTATTATGTCAGATGCACTACACTGGTCCTGGAAATAAAATGCTGAAAGCTGCAATGTGTTTGGGTCTCAGGTGTATCTGTAGTATTAACTCGTGTTGTCTTCTCAGCCGTCTAGACCAGGTGAGTTTTATCTGGAAGAGAAGAGACCTAAAATTACAGGAGTCAAGCAGCTGGTAATTATATCTTTGATCATTTTATAGAAAATGAAATAATACAGTGGTTCTCAAACTTTTTCTGGCACGACCCGCTATAGACACAAGAAAAAGTTCACCTTTATCAAATATTATCAAAAAAATATCCAAGTTGAGTTTTAGTGAAATAAAACTCAGCAGAATAGCATCAACAAACTCTTTTTTATTTCTCCTACATAATTCAGCATACTTTTATCCCACATTTTTATTCTGGTTACCAAAGCCCCCTTTTGATGTAAAAGTGATGAAGCATGTGGCTCCACACTGGAGATTTTCAACTGTAAACCCATTAGTTACAGTACAAGGACTTTTAGTGTACCTTATTGTAGGAAATTTGAATAGATGATTGTCTCCACAGGTGTCATGAAAACTCATTTTACTTCATGGGCCACATACCATAAATTTAATCTCAAGTAGGCTGGGCCAGTAAAACCACAGCAAAAATATTTGCAAAAATTTATAAAGAAAACACCTCCAAATATTCCCTTTCCTTTTAGTGCAAAGTACAGTAACGTGTCTCAGTTTTTCCACATTCGGTCTGCTGTTAGGGCAAAGAAACGCTTCGGTTGAAAGGCCTCAGCACAGCTCCTTGGTTTAAGTGTCTTAATACGGTGTGGTATGGCAGATCATGGATAAAGTCTTTGAATAAGAAGTCTGTAAAACTGACAGTGATTCAAACTTGTGGCTTGGGTTTAACAGTTCAAACAACAATGCCCTCCTCTGCCATTTTTACTTTGCAGAACCATCCAGTGGGCCGGACTGGACCCTCTGGTAGGCTGGTTTTGTCCCTTGGGCCACTTGTTTGACACCCCCTATTTATATAATGTGTTATAAACCAAGAAACCTGTAGAGTTAGGGCCCTAATGTTATGTCATGTGTGCAATAGTAACTTCCAAGGCTCTCTCATGACTTATGTTTCAGTTTTCCACAGATTACATTAAATGAAATACAGTCATTAAGTCATATGAAGGCAGTAAACAAATTTCATCACTAATAAAGCATTAAAAAGTGAAACTATAATATTTGGAAAGTAGGCTTCTTTGATAAACTCAGTAACTTTGGAATGGGATCCTATGGGATTGCTGCAGTTTTAAGATATTGCGCACCACCTTCCTCCAGGATCTTTCAACATTTTAATTACCTAATTAGATATATAAACATTCACAGTACTGGGGCACACACACTGTTTCTCGTACATCTGAGGTTTACAGGACTAAATCTGTAAAATCTCCAAACAAGTAGTCTTACAGCTCTCTTCGAAGTGCCTCCTCTCCGGAAGCTTGGCGGGGGGAGGTCCCTGGGTGCAGGGCGCTCTGCGCTGCGGTCCGCCGGTCAGAGCTGTGAGGAGAACTGGGCTGGTCTTCAGGTGACTCGGGTTATGTCTCCTCTGGGATCTCTCCCAGAACCGCCGGGGGTTCATCTCCACCTGACACCACGTCTCCCTGCGCTGATTCAGCTCCAGCAGAGCCCGCTCCTCAGACTCGGACATTAGTCTTTACCTTTGTAGGCGGTATTTGTTTGGGGGTATATTTTCTTAATAAATAACCCAAAGTTGTGACGCTACATTGTTTCCAGGGCAACGCTGAACCGGAAAAAGCCCGTCAAAGATCTTTTGTTTAGGAGGATGAGCCACTCTGTGCAGAGGCAAAGTATACTCCCTCAATATCCTGCTTGTTTGCTGATTCAGCATTCACAGTATTGAGATCCAAATTATTATTATTATTATTATTATTATTATTATTATTATCATTATTATTATTACCTATTCTGTACGTTTTCTAACTAGTACTTCAAGCTACAAAACCCATTCAACCATCATTAAACTCAGCTTTTTGAGGACACGGGGGCTAATTCTTTTCTTGTTTCTAACGTTTCTACTTTTAAAAAATTTTTTTTTTTTTCACTTTTTATGTAAGTGAAGGGAGAGAATGTTCAGATCCTTATTAAACCTGCTTCACTTTCAAGTCTTACTGCTTCCACCTTCTTTCAGATAGAGACACCACTCAGACTTTAAAAGGATACCAAGGCACTGGAATATTAAACTTGTATTCATCATTTTAAATATCTTTTATGGATTTGGACACAAATTGGGAAAGTATTGGTGTATAAAATTAAAATTAAAACTAAAAATTGAAGAGTTATATAACATTAGGAGGAGGAGCTAGCAGCCCCTCTTTCAATTCCTTTGTATTTTAAAGGTTATATAATGCAATTTAATGTCTAAAGGTTCCACAAAATAAGAAAAAAAGTAAATAAAAGAAATCAAATCTGTGTAGCCTGCAGGTGTGAATCACCTGTAGGATCAGGCTTTGTGCAGTTTGTACTACTGGCTGCAGCAGTAGAGTCTTACTGGGTCACACCATGATTAGGATTATAGCAGATAATGGTCTCAGCACATGGACAGGCTAATTGGAATATATGGAGCAGGCAGCAATGTTACCAACTAAAGAGACAATATTTTATACTTGGCACAAAGAGTTGTGAAATTTGCCTGTTTATTTCCCTTTAAATGGTGCTACATTTGTAAGGAAAATGCATTTGTGGGTTGAGCAGCAGAGTTGAGTATGTGGGTTGTGCCCATGAAGAACTTGCCAAATCTTCTCTGCCAAGCTGGTGATCAGCATGAGGAGGAGGTGCCAGGCTGTTGTGGCTGTGTATGGTTCTTCCACATGCTACTGAGGCCCCTGTTTGTTAAATGAATAAACTGTTGAATTGAAAAATATGTCTTGTTTCTTCAGACTTCAATCATGCAATCCAATAAACAAGAATAAACTGTTTGGCATTGGCAGAGAAGATTTGGCAAGTTCTTCAAGGGCGCAACCCACATACTCAACTCTGCTGCTCAACCCACAAATGCATTTTCCTTACAAATGTAGCATCATTTAAAAGGGAAATTAACAGGCTTTCCTGTGAGATTTATTGCCAAGAAGCATTGTTACAACAAAGAAATAATCGACCAAACACAAGTATATTTGATTCTTTTGTAAAATGTATTTTTACATGATTTTGTTCAATTTAGTTCAGTTTTGCTTATATAGCACCAGTTCACAACAACAGTGTGCGGTACTAGAGAGAGAGAGCCCCAACATGAAACTACATGAGAGAGTAGACAAAGGTTAGTGCAGTAGTGAAATATAATTACATCAGGATTAAAAGGGGGGAGTGAAGAAGAAATGTTCAGTGCATCATAGGAAGTCCCACAGCAACCTGAGCCTATAGCAGCATAAATAAGGGATGGTTCAGGATCACCTCCTCTTAGCACTGACTCAGACAAAGGAGCATTTAAAGCCTAATCTAAAAGCAGAGAGTGTGTCTGTCTCCTGAACCCAAACTGGGACATGTTTCCACGAGAGAGGAGCCTGATAGCTGAAGGCTTCGCCTCCCATTTTACTTTTGGTAACTCTAGGAACCACAAGTGAGCCTGCAGTCTGAGAGCGAAGTGCTCTATTGGGATCATATGGTACTAGTCTTTAAGATATGTGCATGTCTTCAAGGACCACAAACAAGGAGCTCAGACCAAATATTATAATGACAATATTTATCAGTAACTTGGTCATTTATTTTGGTGGAAAATAGAAACAGATTATAAAAAATTCAGTTTAACATCCACAACCATTAAAAAATATAGTGTTACATTTTTATTACTGCAAAGCAGATTAAAAAAGAAGGCAATTTAGTAATTAATCTGAATTGTTACCACTTCTTATGAGAGTACAGTCTTATTTCCTTTACTAACTGTTGCATCAGATCCTCCACATGTTCACAGGTTACATTCACACTAACGCTCAGGCAGGCAGGACTGCTAGATACTACAAGCTCATGCTGCTCTGCTATTGGCTCATCAGCATCGGAAGGCTTCGTGTCAGAGTCGGCTTAAAAGATAGAGGGATGTAGAAAGGCAACTACAGAGAGAGAGAGACAGAGAGAGAGAGTCAAATGAGTCAGACGGGAAGCAGCATGCCGCTTCAGAGAAGCCGGGCAGGAGTGTTTTATAAGCAGTGGGACATGTTAAAGTAGATTATTTTCACATCTAGGCATATTTAGTGTGCGCCTGGTTCATATTTTAGAAATTTCAAGCTTCGTCTTCCTATTTACTAGTAACCGAATGAGGAAATCTCTCTGTTTCCTGCTTCGATCGCCTCGGTTGATCATCTCTCGACTCAGCAGGGGGCAAAAAGAGCAAAAGGCTTTAAACGCGCATCATGGTCGCCGGTGAGCTCGTGCAGGAGCATCTGCGCGCGGATACCGGCGCACCTGACGACATCACGGTCGGCAGGAAAGAGCTGGAGGCCGCTGCAAACCAGGAGCGGTACGAGGAACAGACATACGGAGCGGCGCCGACGGGCGGGGCGGGAGAAACAGACGCAGAACGAGCGCTGGAGCAGGAGGAGGAAAAGGAGGCGCCGCCGGATGAAAGAGAGGCGATGCTACCCAACGGAGGAGGAGGAGAAGGAGGGGAGGCAGAGGAGGAGGAAGGGAAAAGGCTGGAGACAAGACTTTACCGGCGCCGGTTCGCCGTGCTGACCGTTTTCAGCCTGTACTCCCTGGTGAACGCCTTCCAGTGGATCCAGTACAGCATCATCACCAATGTGTTCACCCATTACTACGGGGTGGCCAACGACAAGGTGGACTGGCTCTCCATAGTCTACATGGTGGCATATGTGCCGCTCATCTTCCCTGCCACCTGGCTGCTGGACCGGAAGGGTCTGCGATTAACGGCCCTGCTTGGCGCCGGCCTAAACTGCGCCGGCGCCTGGCTAAAGTGCGCCAGCGTGAGCCCCGAACTGTTCGGAGTCACCGTCACTGCGCAGGTCATCTGCGCCGTGGCGCAGGTGTTCATCCTCGGCCTGCCTTCTCGCTTTGCTTCGGTGTGGTTCGGACCCCGGGAGGTTTCCACCGCGTGCGCCACAGCAGTGCTTGGAAACCAGGTCAGCGTGTGTGCGCGATTTGTGTGACGCTGAATGAGCAGAAACAGAGACGTACACAATATAAAAAAGAGAATTGATGCACACAGTTAAATGATAATGGTTCTTTTTCTCTTATTCACAGTTTTTTTAGAACAAATAATAAATACAATAAATAAATGACAGCAGAGGACTGAATGAAATGGAAAGAACACCAATTACTGATTGAAAAGATCTAGCCCTAAGCGTTTGGATTATTATACCCCAGCATATTGTAAATAGCAACACTTTCAGAACTAGATTTCAGACCGAAAGAAAAAAAATAACGAAAAAGGAAAATGAGAAAAACTAGAGATTAATAGAACACAATGTGACTAATATAAACATGGAAATAGACCTACAGTAGATGCAATATAATTGCTAAGCTATAGAATGCAACAAAAGAGAAATGTTTCTTAACTAACACACAAGGATCTTAACACCAGACTGTCAGTTGTATATATTTTAACACTGCGTATAACAACAGTAATATTTGTGTGAGTAAATAATCTCTCCTTTGCTCTCTTTTGTTTGTTTTGCCTTTTCTTCCTAGATGGGGACGGCCATTGGCTTCCTGTTGCCTCCTGTTTTGGTTCCTAACACCCCCGATAATATTGAACTAACAAGTTACAACATCAGCATCATGTTCTACGGCACAGCTGCCGTCTCCACAGTCCTCTTCGTCCTCACGGTTCTAGGTGCACGCCACTATCACACACACAGTCCAACATAGGCTCACTTCATGGAAAGCAGCATACATTTTCTATGTACTGCCATCTGTTTCAGTTGCCAGGGAATGGCGCTTTAGTTACCTCAGAATCCTGTGGCATACCTCTGTGTGCTCTTACACATCTAAGGGCCAGGATGTTCTCTTGAGAATAGAATTATTACAGAGATTCTCCACAGTAGAGACATTAAGCATCCAGTTCAGGATCAAAAATTGGGTCTGGAATCAAGATTCAAATAGATTTTTCTTTTGGGTTAAGGTTAGTAGTGAGTGGCTTTAAATAGCTATGTAAAGGTATGCAAACACATAGTGTTGAAACTGCAGCTGTGGTTTCAACTAGCCAATCAAATGCTGATAAATTATCTCAGTTCAACGGCAATAATTTCAGGAGGTACTGAGGGTTTTGGCAGGAATTCAATCATTTTAAAATATTAAGGCAGTGGGTTGCCCAAAGCTGCCTCACAGTCACTTTAACCAATCTCAGGTTTCAACACATTTTTCAGTTGAGTCAAAAAGGCATTTAAATCAATCAGTTAGAATTGAAAAAGTGGGCTATATGTATGTAGCAGTGTATTTGTTGCATATTCCTGAAGGAGTGCTCCTGGGCCCACTCATGTTAAAAATCTGTATGCTCATAGAGAGGTTTGTTTTCTCTTTTCACCTTCTGTTTTCTTTTCAAACAGAAGGTGCAGTGAGCTAACTTTCACTTAACTATTTCTGCCTTTTCTACAGTCATAAAAGACAGACCTCCGCTCCCTCCCAGTCAAGCCCAGGCTGTCCTACCAGACTCCCCTCCTGAAGATTACTCCTACAGACAGTCCATCCTGAGCCTGGTGAAGAATAAAGCCTTTGTCCTGCTGCTCATCAGCTATGGCAAGTGTGAAACACCTCTGATTTATGCAGGCATTTTACATCGTTTGTCTTTATTTTTGCAACATTTTGGAGACTCTTACAGTTCAACAAACCTAATAGATTACCATTAGTCGAAGCAAACAATGGCAACAATCATCAGCAGTTAATCACCCCTGATAGTTCCTAGAAATATAGTCAGAGAAGAAAGAAAACAAGCAAGACCGGTAAAGACACATTTTTTCTTTCCAAAGGAGAGACTAAAACTCCCATCGTTCTGTACTACTACCACCATTACCATTACTTTTACCACTCTTAGCACTACCTACTGCCCTTACTATTATGATCATGATGAATAAAAGGTGGATTGCAGCCACTCCTTGTACTGCTCCTTCTCCTCACCCACTATGATCACCTACAGGGATTGTCACTATATTATCACTACTAAAATTACCCCAGCTCCCAGCACTACCATTAGTGCTGCAGTAAATTTTACTGCTACATATAATGCTCTTTTGTTTCCTTTGGTATGCTTTCCTTTGTTATTTTAATTATACTAAAATTACATCATGTAAACCTCTATTTCTGCATTCTTGGAAAACAAGTTGCCCTCATCTCACCTTTGATAACACTTCTTACACAAACAGTGTGGCACCTAAGTTGAAAAAAAGTGAATTTCATAACTGTTTTTTGTTCGCGTGTGTAAATTTGAAGACCCTCTGGGCCATTAGCCTCAGAGAAAGAGCAGCACTGGGCCCCCTTAAACACCGAAAATGCTCTCCTGAACTTTCATGTGGCTACCATGATTAGTTTCTGACATATTTGGTTCCAAGTGAGGCAGAGCAACACATATGACACTCCTCTGTCTCGATAAATGATCTGTCTGTCCTTCAAGCTGAATTTCTTTGGTTCATTCACTTTTGTTTTTTCCAGATTTTTACAGGTTGTTATTTGTTGTATTAATGCTACACCCAGTTATGTTATGACTCTGACTTTGTATCTTGGCAACAACCAATCAGACATGAACACACATGCAAACACACACACAGGAAGTAGTTACTGTAGTGGCATAGAGAAACAGACTTGTACATTTAGTAATTTTCCAACAAATAAACTCTCTACTAACAATAATGAAAGAGGACATAACCTCTGTATGCAGTAAATCACTCATTTTAACTGCTGGGTTCTTATTCTGATGTTAGGTTTGTGTGTTTGTAAATCCATGCCCAGACATGTTCATCATGAACAAATTCAGTTTAAGGTTTAATGCATTCACCTGCTGAAACTAACTGTGCACTCCTCTGCCTCTTTGTTTCTGTCTGCCTGCAGGTATAATGACTGGCTCCTTCTACTCTGTCTCAACACTTCTCAACCAGATGATCATGGCCTGCTATCAGGTAAAACACAAACACCAGAGAGTTTATGGAAGAATAAAAGAAGATCTGTCACTCATGCTGGAGTTTTCCCATTCAGTTATTCCATTCATGCATTTTCCTAACTGCTTATCCAGCTGGGGCCGCAGGAAGCTGGAGCCTTTCCCACCTGACATTGGGTACATCCTGGACAGGTTGCCAGTCGATCAGTGGGTTAACACACATCCCAACCTACAGCTATTATAGAATCACCATTTAAAATACCATGCATGTTTTTGGACTCTGGGAGTAAGCCATAGCACCCAGAAAAAACCCATACAGGAACAGGGAGAACAAACAAACTGCACACAGAAAGGCCCCGATCGAGTGTGTGAGGCAATAGTGCTAACCACTATAACACATTACATTGCAATAATGTAGCATATGTCTATGACTGTGATCACTGATCAAAATCAAGTTAGCCTGATTTGAGAGAAGTTCTTATTGATAGTTGAGAGTTAAGTGGAGGATTCTGATCTCTTGGCTCATCAACATTGACTTAAAGTTTTCAAATTAACCTTTATTTAACCAGAAAGTGAAAATTTTGACATTAAGATTTCTTTTGCAAGAGTTTAATGGGCCCAGATGTGCTAGCATGGTTTACGATGGCAGGAGAAAGCAGAGCTCCCAGTGAAAACCAGCGCAATCGAAGGGAAAAATCCAAACAGAAGGGTCCTGCCGTGCTTATTTAAGTTAATGGCAGGATGGTTAAAAAGATAATGACAGGATTCCTGTGAGAATGCAGCTGTAATTTATAGATGAATATAAATATAGATGAATTATCAGTATGCCAACATGTACAATGCTGTGCTATACGAGCATGTCATCACACTGCTAACTATAGATGGATTTACAAATTCATATGTACTTTAAAAGCTGAATGTTGCCATGAAACCTGCTAACTTTATGCATGTTAATATAGCTTTATTTTACTTAAATAGAAAAATAAATGTCAAAAATAACTTGCTGAGACCCAAAAAAACCCAAAACAAAACGAAAAAAAAGTTTCATAACCTTTATTAATGAAAAAGAAAATAAACGTATTACAAAGTACACAAAATAATCAAAATAATTATGGCTTTTAAAAAAGGTGATGGTTAACAAAAAATATGGCATTCCATTCACCCTCTCTCCTCCTTATTTTTACCAATCAGTACTCCCAACCATATCCATGAGACCAACCTCTAAATGAAAACCATCACATATTGCACCATTAATATCAGTTTAAAAACTAATCATTCAGACTCATACGTTTCCTACAGATACGAAAAACAAAAGGAATCTTTTGTTGGTGGTCATCAACTGTAGTCCTGTATGTACTGTGTTTTGTGCTAAAGGGCAAACTAAGTCACAAAGCAAAGCTCTCAGTTTGCTGTTTATCTTTGTATTGACCCCCATGTGCGTGCTTAAAAGTTATGGTGAAAAGAACAAGACTGCAAACAGAAAGCAGGTATAACAGTGTCACCATAATGGAAAAATATTATTCTGTCTACACAAATTCTTCTTATTTTTACACCGGCTGCTCCACCTCAGCCAATGTAAAACATGTTTGTATCATTTAGGTTACTCTGGTGTTTCTGTTCATGTCTAAAATTTAGATAAAACAGTTGTTAGGAAACCAGACAGTGGATGGAGAGACTGAGGAAGGGAAATATACAGAGAGGTTCTGAGAAAGCAAAGAACAGAGGAACTTCTGATGGCTTTGGTGAGACACAAGGTTATTGTGTGTGGCTCTGAGTTCATTAGCTGCTTTCATGCATGCCTGCTTCCCACCATAACACTGACAGCACACACACACAGTCACACACACACAAATACAGACATGCACGAGAAGCAAAATCCACAGAGAAAAGACTGATTCAATCACTCTGAAAGACTCCTGTCTTTCTTTCTCTGTCGCCCTCAGACACTGTACACACATTGACTGACAGAAAAGCTGATGCTCATTCAGCTTCTGCTTGTCTCAGCAGTACACCCTATCTACACACACACTGAGAGATCCTCAGCCTTGCATAACCTCATAAAACTATTTGTCTCTTGGCTAAACTGTTAGATGACTTTGCAGCTCTCTCCCACCAGAAACACTTTACATCCCTGACCTCCCCCCAGTTAACAGTCGTCATACTGACAGAACATGTGACTTTCTTATCTCCACCTGTAAGGACAAACTTTGTGTTTCTGCTGAGATACTGTATGTTCAGTTTAAAAGGAGACCAAAGCCCTTTTAATCAGCTGTTTGTTTGCACTGTGGCTCTTAGAGTAACCTCTCCTCTCCTCTCCACAGAATGAGGAGTTGAACGCTGGGAGAATCGGTTTGACTCTGGTTGTTGCTGGGATGGTCGGATCCATCCTCTGTGGCCTGTGGCTTGACCGCACAAAGACATACAAGTAGGCAACACATACACACTTATATATCCATATAGTTTATATTATAGATAAGGGGTGTCAAAAAAGTATGAGCCACTGACCCGCTGAATGGCTTCTGAATGGCAGAATTATTAGTGCATTTTGCTTATCTTTAAGAATGGATCACATCATGAGACTGGAAATGTTAACTTCATCCAAGACAGAGGTCTGAATCATCATTAGGTTTACAGCCCTGTTAATGACAAAGACATTACCTTTGGTCTGCCACGCCACACTGAAGTAAGACTGTTAAACCAAGGAGCTGTGCGGATGTGTTTCTTTGATATATGACAGTAGCGTCTCTTTATAATGACAGTAGACTGCTTGATTTTAGAACAACTGAGATATCTTGTTGAAAACTGACTTATTTTTCGTAATAGATCTCAGGCTGTTTTTTACCTTAATGGTGCATTAAATGTGCAAATATACACTAAGAATAAAGAAAAAAGGTGTTTTTTAAAAAAAAAAAAAAAAGATTATTATAAAGTGGTCTGCTGCTATGGCTCCAATGGCTGGAGGGATTTGCTTGAATGATAAGATCTAGTTCACAGTCAGTACTTTTGGATGGGGATGAAAACAGAGTCTGGACAAGTGGATGGGGCATTTTCATGTTGAGACAGGAAGAGCTGTCATACTATTGCCAAAATGTTATTGTGAACCACAGCAGTAAAATTTCCCTTCAGCACAGGTAAGATGAGGCCAGGTATATCCAGATACTTCTGATCATGTAGAGTGATATCAGAGTTGTTTTATATGTCTGACACAGAGGAAAAAAACCCTTCAGCCAGGAGAGTAGACTGCAAAATAAAGCCTAAAGGGAGTTTAGAGAAATGAATGAATGTCTTTATTGTGAAATTCTGATTCTGTCCAAACACCTGTCAGTTTGGACTCATCTGATTCAATTTCTGCAGTTGAAGCTCTATTTTAATGCATCTTCATAGTTTTTGTGAGTTTATTGTGGCATGTTTGAGAGAAAAGTGGAAAGGAAATTATTCAGGGTGGGGATGGTCATAATTAGATATGCTGAGAAGTATTACAGAAGCCTGAATCTTTGTTTGGTGAGCATAATTAAGTGATTGTGGTGGTTTCTCATGATTGTGCTGTTACTTTTTCCCAGGATGACAACTCTTATTGTGTACATACTTTCATTTCTGTTCATGGTGGTCTTCACCTTCACTCTGGACCTCAAAAACATATATATTGTCTTCTTCACTGCTGGAGCCCTTGGGTAGGTCTTGTTGTTTTTGCTGTAAATCTAGAAGCATTACAGAAATGTATATACATGATGTTGATATATGATACAATATATTTCAGACAAAAGCTAAATGAATATGCCAAACGCTGTACTGCTAAAAGTAAGAGTATTTTGTGGAAAAAAAGAAACCCTCCACCTTTCCACAACTGCTATTGGTATTACAGGGTTTTATACTGCAGTTGCAATATTTAATAGCTGAACCATGTACGGTAAAGTGAGCAAAGATTTTATTGAGTACTGAACTGGATTTAGAAGGTGGAAAAATCTCACTAGACTACTAAAATATTAATTTTATGTGGTGTCTGTTTTTTTTATTAGATATGTGGTAACACTTTTAACAATTCTTCTACCCATGCTAAGATGTTGTTGTACCTTTCATGAACAAACTACATTCATAGATTTATTGTTTTCTATAGAGAAAAGCAGTGAGAATACTGAATGAGTCCTTCAGTCCTTTGGTTAGAGTTTTGCAACTTTATCATCAATGCTCTTATAACCAAGACATTTTTATAATCAAACTGAAGCTTAAACAAGACAGAACACCTCCTGTTGTTTTTTTTTCCTGGTCCTAGATAGGTGGATTCATCCCATTGAACTTTACATAGCAATTTTACTCTCACAACTAGACCATGTAGCATGCAAAACAAATGGCGAGGACACAGGGTGTGAGCTATGTCTCTTTCTTTCAGTGTTTTAGGTTGAAACACACCCACTTAGGCAGATACTGTGTTGATGTTTACATGTAAATACAAAACCATAACACATTCCTTTACATTTTTACATTTTATTTTGCCTCTACATCTTGTTTCTGTGACTTCTGTGTTTCAGGTTCTTCATGACAGGTTATTTGCCTCTAGGCTTTGAGTTTGGAGTGGAAATCACCTACCCTGAGTCTGAAGGAACATCATCAGGACTTCTCAATGCTTCTGCTCAGGTACTGCACAGGTTGTGGAGTGTCATTCTTAAGAGAAAGAGCGCTTTCTATTTGGCACTGTGAGCCACATCTGCAGTGTAAGCTGCCATTAGCAGTAGTCACAGAAGCAAAATGTTCTTTAGTTTTATACTTTTTGGAAACATACTTTCAGCATCTTACTATCACTTTGCTACTGAGACTATGTTTTTTGAGGATGTAATGTACTTCATTAGCCATTGTTGCTGAAATATTATGTATATGTTTATCTATGTGCAGATATTTGGGATCATTTTCACTCTAATTCAGGGAAAACTGACCACAGACCATGGTCCACTGGCTGGAAATCTCTTTCCGTGTGCCTGGATCTTCCTGGGAATATTTCTTACAGGTAGGTAGTGTGTGTGGGTGTGACTGTATGTGTTAATCTATGCATATCAAATCAAATATTAGACTTGTAATGTTTTGTTCTGTTATGTTTCAGCCTTAATCAAATCAGAACTGAAAAGACACAATGTGAACAAGGAGGCAGACAGCAACCACCTGCAAGCAGTAAGTCCTAACAGTACCCAGAACACAGAGGGACGTTTACACAAGATTAAACACTTTATCCATTTATTTATATGTATAATCAGTAAACCCTCACCTATTAAAGTTCATCAATCTGTAAGAAAATGAAAATGTCTGTTAGTTGTTATTAGCTCTAGGCTAGTTATTATTATTAATTGCTGCATCTTAATGGAAGAAGAGTGCCAGTAATTGACTGTAAATGGAAACTATTCACCCTATCAGTTACCTCATCTAAAGCAGAGTTATGATTTAGCAAACAGTAAAGAGAGTTTTTTTTTATTTAATCAAAGTGTATCATATGTCAGTTATTTGGCACCTAAACAATATACAGAAAAAGGCAGCTAGTTTTCAAAAGAAGTGTTTTCTGTAATCTTTCTTTTCTGTTATTTTGTTCTACCATTTTTCTTTTTTCTCTAGCTCTCTGTTCTGTTGAGTGCCCTTTTGAGACAATAGCATTTAGTCTGAGTGTCTCTATGTGTAGTATATTATCTCATCCAATAAGGTGACCTTCAGAAGAGACAGATTCTTGAACCTTTCTCTACTTTCCCTGAACATTAAGTCTCTTTTTGTTTCTGTTCTGGCATTTAGCCATACACATTATCCTCTAAACAGACTAAGCTATAAAACACTCCACCTTGCCACCAGCTGGTTATTTCTAAAGACTTTGCTTAGAACCTTTCAGACAAGCCAGGCCTTTAAATCTGTTTAAAGACTCTTCAGTCAGCCCATATTCCATCTTCACACCATCCTGCTGATTCATAACTGAAGTGCCTTTCAGAGAAGGCAATTTATTCAGGCCCTCCGTCCTCTTGTTTATCAAATTTGAAGTTTTGAACAATTGGTTAACACAATCTCAAAATGTCTGACTATTTTTTAGATAATAAGAACAGGTTTTAAAGTGAGTATACTGTATGTGCTGCTTTTAGCCAATAACATTGTCTTCCATAGTGTCATTCTTAGTACTACCACCAGATGGCACCAATTAAAACATAATGTAAATCCTGCACATGCGTTCTGAAACAGCTGGACAAAGCCATCATTTCCTCTATTTTATTGTTGATTTATAGAACGCATTTCTGAAAAGTATGTAAAACTATAATTTAAACAAGCTGTTTCATTTGCTCAAACTGCAGTCAGTTTATAAAGCTTACTAATTACTTTTCACTTTAAACAGGTGACGTTTTATGATTTGGTCCCACCTGGAAACAGCCCAGGTTAGATTCCTAACCATCTCTTGATTATGTTGGATTTGGATCATTTCATGATTTGCCACACTTCTGAATTCCCACTAACTAAAACCTTGAGGAGACGATATATAAATAAGAAATTATCTACAGAGTGATTTTGGTGGATTGTTTGGAAAAAAAAAAAATCCTGAATAAATTTAGTAAAACAAGGCCCAAGAGATGTGTTTGTCTAGTCCCATTCATTACATTAATTATCACCTCAAAGCAAACACTTCTTCATTTTGATTTCCTTTCTTTCCCCCAGCTTCCTACTGATTGTCCCAGGGATTGCCCTTCAGAAAAGAAACCTAACGGAGTCAAGATGGAGCCCTCAGTGAGCTTCTCCCGTGAAACCTCACTGTGACCTGTCAAGTCACCAAATCACAGGACAACTGAGAAGGTCTCCCTGCTCCCCTGGGAAACACGGCAGCACGGGCTGAGTGAAGTACTTAATGCAGCACCTGCTTTTTGTTGCCAAGTATCTTGTCCTCAACAATTGGAAAGCTGGTGTGAGCCATGTCTAATCACACGTAGCCACAACCTACCTGTGATTAAGCCAGGTGTCTAACATTACATGGAGGGAGTTGATTAATGCTGTAACCAAGCTGTTTGACTCTTTTTAACCCTTCTCTGAATGTCACCTGGAAAGGTTGTGGTGGAATGATTTAAAAAAAAAAAAAAAAAGCAAACACATGCAGGCATAAGATCCACTGCTAGTGAGAGTGACACTCTTATTGAATAGAAATGAGGTTACTAAGGACAACCGGCTGGTACAAAAAAAAAGCTCCCAGGTCCTGGACGACTATCACACTGGTTCCTGTAACACTATTGGGATCGCAAGAGAAGATAACGAGAGCCATTCTGTTCAGTTTAATACTGCCACAGATATTAGGCCACCATTTCCTGAGTTTACTTGAATTATTCTTTGATGTTCTACTGTAGACTGCAGATGAGAATCTCACTGTAAATATTTTTTAATGTTATTTCATCAGGTTTTTTACATGGCAGTAATCAAAGAGGTACTTTGACTCAGATTAACTCCTGAAATCAGTTTCAAAGGTACTTCACATAAGAATAGGGGACATGTTTATTTTTTTTTCTAAAAAGCAGCATGACTTTCTATAGACTGTACTTAAAAATGGATGTAGCCACTGTGACATCACCCACCCACATTTTGAAACCTCAGCATTAGCAATTTGGCAGCTGCCATGTTTTTTTTGAGCCAAAATTGACCATGCTTAGATAAGAGGGTGGAGTTCTAGCTAGTGCTAAGCTAACTTTGGCAAGCTTCATTAGCAAGCTGCATCCATATAGTGTATGGGTGCAATGCACAAACACTGACTCTAAATAGGAGCAACAGATTAATAAAATATGAGAATTTCACTCACTAAAACACAGACTTACCACATAAAAAGCCATCTTATTTGCATTAAAAAAATCCTCCAAAAGGCACCAACACAGTCTAGATGTCAAGTTCAGTGACTCAGATTAAAAGATCTAAGGCTTAGCAGAAAGCTAGTTGCCCGTGTGGCACACCTGTCAATTAAAGCAGCCACACTCCTAACTTTAAGCCTTAACAGTATCCAAATGGATGAGTTATAAAAAGAACTCAGCCCTAGTATAGTTGTAATGACAGGGGAAATTAGCTTAGGACAACCATTTCTTGAACCATGCTCTAAACATGTTAATTTCATGTCTGAAATTGGGCATTTTAATATGGGAGTCTCTGGGGAATGACTCAAGTGGCCATTAGGGGATTTGCACTTCCGTGTTCACTTCCTTTTTCACCCCTTAAAGTTGCAGTTTGTGAATTTCAAAGAGGCAAGACAGCAACTGCTATTACTTTTTGCCTTGGCATGTCTAATAATGGCTACACCAAGTGTCCCTAATAATATAACATACATTAAGTTAAATGCGTCTTACTTAAGTGACATCAAAATCTATGAGTACTTCATTGTCGTTTTTAAATTGCTGCTTCTTTTTACCACAGGTTTACATTTTCAATTCAATTCAATTTATTTATATAGCGCCAAATCACAACAGTCACCTCAAGGCGCTTTATATTTTAGGGTAAAGACCCTACAATATTAGACAGAAAACCCCAACAATCAGACGAGCCCCCATGAGCAAGCACTTGACGACAGTGGGAAGGAAAAACTCGCTTTTAACAGGAAGAAACCTCCGGCAGAACCAGGCTCGGTGAGGGGCAGCCAACTGCTGCGACCGGTTGGGGGTGAGGAGAAACAGAAGAGAGCAGAGGGAGACAGGACAAAAGGAGCCAGAGTTTAATAGTAACTAATGATTAAATGCAATAGTGGTGTATAAACACATGGAGAGTCAAGAGAGGTGAGTGAAGAAGAAATGCTCAGTGCATCATGGGAAGCCCCCAGCAGCCTAGACCTATAGCAGCATGGCTATGGACAAGTGTTTCATGGTGACTGAATCAAAATATGATTCAGTAATTGAGGGGAAAAAGTAAGATGCTGAGGTGCATCCCTAAGTGTTTTTCCTCCTTTCTTCCCTTTACTCTCACAGAGAGTGGAGCAGAGGTGAACGGAACGTAAAAGCCACTTTATTTGCACCTGCTCTGTCCTAGGTGGACACGAGCCATAGTGTCATGAGCATAGGGTCAAAACACTATGCTCATGATTATTTTTCTAATAATTAATATGTAATCCTCACATTACTTATTCCTTATCTAAGAGCCTTTTTATTAAGGAATGGATTTCATCATCTTAATGTGAAAAAATGTAGTCACAAAGAGCAAATAGTTTAGTTATCTTTTGGGGGGAAGTTACAAACTTGATTGAAACCTGATGATGTGGTAATCCAGCACTAATATCTTCAAGTAAAACAAATTATGTAATGTATAAATATGTGACTGGCTTGAACAACAGCTTATGAAAACACAAATGTGCTGCAGTGTTTTCCATCTATGGACCAAACAGAATGTAAAGATGTTCTGAGTTCAGCGCACAGTACAAAACACAGGCACAATTCAAGTCTCTTTCTGAAATACTTGATTTCAGATGTGATTTTAATGTTTAGCTCTTGTCCGTTATTACACTGAGAATCCGCATGTTACAGCTAACTCAAGCTGCTATTTGTAGGAGAAGGAAAGCAGAGTGGACAGGAGAAGCACAAACGTTTGACACCAGAGTATTCTCATTCTCCGTTTTGGGATGGATTATAGCTCTGCTGTTTGTAGCCATTTTTAAATATTTATAAAATAAAACTATTGTTTTTTAAATTCTTGTATAAATACAGCCACCTTAAAGTTAGCTGACATGTAGCCTACTTCTACTCTTTGTGTCCAAACTCTTAGATAACATAAGAAATGTGTTGTTTTCAGTTATTTGGCATCCATCTGATTGGACAGACAAGCTTTCACTGACAGACCACGTCACACTTAACAGACAAAACAGAATAACCTTTTCCAGGTAAACCAAATTACAGTATATGTAATAAACTCCACTAGCTATAAGTTACTTAATTGATTTAATAAACTAAATTACGATGTATTATAATATAGCTTAAGATAATTTTACTGATCCCCTCTAAGGGAATTCACACGCTGCCCAGCATCATATTAATCCCTTAAACTGTAGACTATAATGTGAAAGACACGTTGGAGAATTTTGAAATATGTTAAGTAAGGCTCTGTTTCCCCATCCAAAGGCTTGAGTGAGATTGGAAAACTCCAGCATAAAATGGCAATTGTACATGAAAACTATAAATTAGAGTAAATAACAGACTTATTACAATGAGTAAGTAAATATTGTCTCAGTTACAACTCTGCTAAATATGATGCAACCGAAATGAAGCACAACAAATCCTACACACCAGGGGGCCTCTTTCTGTAGTTGTGGCACACTTGTCAACCTCTAAAACACGGGACCAGTTTCTAATGAGCTAGTCCTGGTACATCCCTGGTGGAAGGGGTTTAAAATAAAAATTAAAAATCGGTCCCACTATTTCTGTCACATTACAAACTGTCCATACTTTTTTACTTTTACTTACAAGATGTAATAAGAGAGTAGTTTTTCCACCTCCGTTTAAGAACATTCTTTGGTATAAATATATTCTGCATTTTCAATAAGTTGCAGCAATCTCACCACATTTCCACTTCAAGAAGATTCATGTCAGCTAACATGTTTTCCTTGTTTTTCTGGGATTTGTAATCGAAAAACTTCAGCAGCTGCTACATTTTCCAGACTATTCTGGTCTAGAAGGATTAGTCGCTCTAAAGAGTAAAATGACTACAAACATATGTAAATATTAGAAATATTTACTTGGCAATTAGATATTGACACCACAACGTCAAACCTGAAGCATTTTACTTTTAATACCCTGCCTTTATGATGACAGCATGTTTGTCCAAGCCGCTGTTAAATCTTCTGTTTAACTTATTTATGGTTAATTTTTATTTTTTTAATCTTTAAATTATTTTATGTGTAAAACATTTAGGAATATTTTATGCATTTTTCCTGATTTCTGGATCTTTGGTAATGAATATTTAACTTTTCTTTGACTTTCTCTAATTTTTGTAACTTTTATAGAGCACTAAAAGTCTTGACATCTGACATAAAATTTTATTTATTTATTTGGTTAATTTAGTCTATTTATTTTCCTGTGAATAAGTTACAGAAAGATGTGCTTATTAAAATCATGAGGGGGTGAATCACATATGGCCTCCCAGCCTGTGGGAAAAAAAAAGTTTGCTCAGCCATATTTTACATTGTCTACAGTATATCCAGTTTTCAACATTTCTCCATATAACAGAAATAAATTATGTGAAATCAGTAAAGCATATTATGGTTCCTCTGTTTGGGGTATACTGTTTGCACAAAAAGCATCACTGGATTTATTGGCTATTTTATATTGCAGATAAAATCTGTGTCTGTGCAGCAGATGTTTTTTATGCTTACAGACAACTGATAGTTTCTGTTTCCTGACATGTTATAACCATATAGTTGAGGGCAAATGTGTTTCCACCGAAGCAAGTAAAAAAAATGCCCAGTTTGTATTTTTTTGTCTTCCCCACAAGTCTAATCTGTAAAGGAATAGACTTGTATTGGTCTATATATTTTTCTGATTGTCTAAATAGACCAAACCAAGCAACGTCTTTCTAACTTACCAACCTACATCACACTCGGCCCCTAGCTCACTGGTTTCTTCCGAAATGGTCAGCCAAAAATTAAAAATAAAGCAAACTGGTCAAAAGTCTGAAATGTTTATGGTGGGAAATGGTGCATATGCAGAGGACTATTTTCACCTGCATATGGATACAAATTTGGTGCTATAGTGAGTAAACAATGGCACCCACGTCCACCAGAGCAACAGTGTGACTCAGTGATGCATTTTTAATCATTTTTGCACAAAGAAGAATAGATCACAATTAAGATATGCACACAATACCTATTAACTGGCTGGATTATTTGTTGGTTTGTTGGTTTGGGTCTTTTTAGAGGATGTCTTTTTTTTTTTTTTTACGTTAAGAAAAATATAGAGTACTATGTCACTTACCTGTGAAACAAGGATGTATCTTGACACAAAATCTTAGTGTCAATTACACAGGACAAAAAAAAAGTTTTTGTGATCATCAGAAATTACAACACACTTTTCTAAATCTGTTTTTCACGTTGATTTCAGATCTGTTTTCATTTTTTTTCAGTCACATCAACTTTTTGAGTTATGAGCAATGTTAATTTATAGTGTACAAACAAGTGGTACACTGTAACTTAAGTACCAATCAAGTAACTGTTTCAGTATCATCAGTGCGAGGTCAAATTGGCACACATTGTGGCACAGATGTACTGAACGGTGTCATTCAGCTACAACTTTATTCAACACTTAGAGTATGATTTTCTTGGGCTAATACCAAATATCATGCAATATATAATTACCTTCATCACAAAAAATATATGTGCTAGAGAAAAACTAAACACTGATTTGAAATCAGCATGAGAAACACTACAAAACCCACATAAATTTGTCTCTGATGAATTGAACTGTTGACCTGTGTTATTGCTAAATATTTTCAAAGAATTTGTTAATCTGAGTGAAAAGTCATGTGAAACCATGTCTGCTGAAATCAGGAAACACCAAGAAAATATCTTGGGGTTTTCCTCAATGTCAATAAAAACATTCTCCAACATATTTGTCCTTATATTTTTTCCTTTCCTTTCTTTTCCTGTCCTTTTACTATTGAAAAACACTCTAAACTCTGAGTTGCTTGCTTTACCCATTTGTCTTGGGCGCAACCATGTATCTTTAATTTTGGTAAAATTTGAAAGATTAAAAGTTCATTTCAGGCCATTTTTCACCACTCAACCTCATTAAATAGTTAGATAAATCTTTTGACTTATACCCAAAATATATTTTTGCCCAGCTAAAGCAACAGAATTATTCAAATTTTGACATTTAAAAGTCTACTGATGTCTCAGCTAATAATGAAAAGACAATTGACAATGCTTTAAGTTTTTTTGTGATTTTTTATTTCATTAACTTCCTGTTTATTTTGTAAACTGTTGTTCTCTTGCACTCCTGTTAAATTACTTCCCCACCTGTGGTCAAATGTTTAAAAACACCGCTGCAGCACATTCGCAGATAGAGCATGGTCAGTGCTTTGTGTATTATGGCTTATTCAGCACAACAGTGGTGGAACTGTAACTTCTACAGTTTTACTACGGTTTTACTTGCGCACACTGCCGCTATCTTGGATTGTAAAGTCGGGGTTTTTGTTGGCTGCTTCGACTTCCAAGTGGAAAGTCCAACTTGACAGGGCATTCCATCTTAAAATTCCAGCTGGGAATTCTGGATTTCCAATTTCCCACTTCAGATGGAATGCAGCATTAGTTTTTCCTTGTTTGGGTTGTCTCTCATGAATAATTCGTTTTATTGTGTTTCTTGTATAAGTTCTCCTTGGAAATAATATTTTGCCTCCTTTCTGCACCCTGCTCAGTTTGTTTGTCAAGCTGACTTACTTCCTGTGACCAAACCCTAACCTTGAACTTCTTCTGGTGTCCTATACTATGAAGCAAGTTCGACATATCCAGGATATCTCTCCATTATCTGGCTTCACTTACCCTAGCATCAACAGTCAGGCTAGGTGGTTGCACAAAGGTGGCTATCGACTGAGTAAGTCAACCCAGGATTGAACAATCTAACTATAAGTTCACTGTCAGATGTCGCCAATGCCACCACTTTCATGTCAGTCATAAACAAGAAGAGCAGCTGATTGAACAAAGAAAAATAAAGCCTAATCCAGACTGAAAGTAATACAGCATGTGTGTGTGTGTGTGTGTGTGTGTGTGTGTGTGTGTGTGTGTGTGTGTGTGTGTGTGAGTGAGTGAGTGTGAGAGAGAGAGAAAGGAGAGTTGCTGTATGAATGTGGATGCGCTTGAAGGGCTTTGGTCAGTAAGACTGGGAAAGAGCTACTATATGAATAAAATCTAGCCTATTTAAAGTCAAAAGGGAAAGTCAGCAAAAAATGCTGATGCAAGACTTATCAGTATCACACCTCTATCACTAAGACACAGAAGAATCTGACATATGACAATCAAGTATTCCATTAAATGAATGTTTAGATATGCATAGGAGTGTGCAGTTTTCATCCTTTCAGCTGCAGCCAGTGGTGTTTAATGGTCTGAAGGTAAAGAATCAATATTAAGGCTACATCCACACGTACGCGGGTATTTTTTAAAACAGGGATTTAAAAAGTGTTGTCAAGAACATGCCAAAGCAACATGTGGCGATATAACCCTAACCATGAAGAAATGTTGGCCAATCAAAAGCCCACAAACAATAACAGAGTGCACAGTTCAAGGTCAAAAAAGGAGATAAAGGTGCACACCTATGACATTGTGAGACAAAATCTCTGTTTTTCTTATCCACATGTAAACACAGAAGCGAGTTTCTGAAAATCTTCACCCTGGCAGGAGTTTTTCAAAAGCTCAATTTTCAGTAATCCAAAACACCGCTTACGTGTGGATGAATGGCCAAAACGCACAGAAAAAGCAAAGTTTACCAAAATACACGTGCACATGTGGACGTAACAAAAATCAAACATAGGCTTAGTGTACTTGCAAATTTAATATGAGGTCCACAAGTAGACATAGGTGCTCTGTTTAAGGGTCATATATGAATGCTTATAGAACAATAAAAGTGTAAACTGTTTGTAGCCAAAGGGAAAAAGAAAAAAAACAATGAATAAAGTTGTATCTAAGAATTTCTTACTGATGCTGATCAGGAAAAGACAAAGAGTAGACGCTAAAACAGAGGGATCTTCCAGTAATGGCGACACTGTTTTCCAGAGTAGTGCAGGCCTGTCATATCCTGCTGTGGTATCTCCTTATTGGACTGTTCTAATGAAAATTTAACTTTGTGTCACTTTCAGATCTTCCCAACTACATACGTTAAAATGTGTCAGAACTTGTAGCCTTACTGTATCAAAAGCACACCAAATTAAGGAAAAAAAATGCAGTAAATAATGTGTCAGTGTGCTCTTCCTGGCTGTGGGTTGTTGAGTAATGCCTGAACAGTAACTGCACAAATTCCTCCAGACTGCTGTGACAAAATTTTTCCATAAATATAACCATAAATTAAACATTTCCTTTAGCGTCATTTCCCCATTTAGAAGGATGTAAGCCCAGGACAATGTTTGAAAAATGCACACATTGTCACACCATGGTAGTGTGTGGACTGTAGGACCCAAAAGGCAGGAGGCAGAGAACTTTGACAAAAAAAAATCAGGCTTTAATTGCTGATTTGAAGTCCAAAAAACACAAATTATAAAAGGGTAAC
>VUQI01026663.1:36733-48936 GCA_015106735.1 Paratilapia polleni
TAGAAAAAAAAAAAAAAAAAAAAAAAAAAGAAAAAAAAGAAAAAAAAAAAAAAAAAAAATGCAAGAAATTATATAATCCAAAAGATAAACACCAGGAGCCAGAGATTAAGTACAGAGAAAGAAACTGGGAAGCAGGAGAGAGAACAGAAACATGCACAGACAATAAGCAGACAACAAAATGACAAGAAGACAGACTGAAGGCAAATTGGGAATTAACTGGGAAGAAGACACTGGTGCAGGTGATAAAGACAATCACACAGGGAGAAAGCAAAACTGAAAGAAAAGCACAAGTAAAACCTAACTGTCTAAATAAATAACTATCTAGTGTGATGGCTGTGGCTCCTTTGATAGAATCGGTCATCTACCAATTGCAAGGTTGTTGGTGGTTGTGTATGTGTGTGTGTGAGATTGTTAGATAAAGCACTCAATGTGTATGAATGTGTATAAGAACTAGTGAATGTGGCTTGTAGTAAAAAGTGCCGTAAGTATGAGTCCATTTACCATCACCAAGAAAGGCATACAAAGCTAATTCAAGAGCGAAGACATATCCAAAAACTTCAAACTGACCCAAGCCACCAGCCATGACACACATGTAGCTTAAAATGTGTCCCTGTCAAACTGTGCAGATATTTTTGGATGATGAGTGATGCTGCTTCACCAGTTTTTACTCAGAAATTCAACCATCAAGAGGAAATGCCATCACTTCTGTAGTTCTGTTCCAGCCTGTTTCAAGCCTGTTGGGAAATATACCAGAACAAATGTCTTCACTGGTAGTAATCCTGATTTTTATGCTTCAGTTTGAAGGTAACTACTTATATTTTCTTCTCTTGTTTCTGTGTGTATCTACGTTGTTCTAAAATGTAAACTTTTAATTGTTGGTGGCATGTGGAAAAAGATTTCCAACATAGAAATTAAGATATATTTGTATCTTAATTAGATTCTGTTGAATTCACTTGATAACAGAATGATAAAGATTTTTTGAAATCATATAAGTCATGATACAGCACTTGGCACAAAGCAGTTAAGGGTACTAGGGATACCTCTTACTCTAGATGTTACAATGCATACAGCAATTGACTGTTCATTCCAGTTGAATATACAGCATATTTCTCATGTTTATTACTAGTTAAAAACTGCAGTCTTTATGTAATTTTTAGGACATTGTTGTGTTTACACCTTCAGTGGGCTTAGAGCCACGTATAAATAAAGAGAAAGAAGCTACTAGAAAAACTCTGCTTTGATCTTTTCAAAGGATTTCTTGGCAGGGAGAGAAATACAATTAGGTCCATAATTTGTTGGACAAAGACAAAACTTATATAGTTTTGCCTCTGTACACCACCACAGTGGATTATAAATAAAACAATCAAGATGTGATTGAAGTGCAGACTTTCAGCTTTAATTCAAGGCGTTTTACACAAATTTTCATCATCTGTCAAACATAATGGAGGCAGTGTTATGGCATGGACATGTATGACTGCTAGTGGAACAAGGCCATTGGTGTTTGTTGATTATATGACTGCTGATAGAGAAACAGGATTGTGACGTGTACAGGGCTATACTCTGCTCGGATTCAACTAAATCCTGCAAAACTGATCAGACAGCGCTTCACAGTGCAAATGGATAATAACCCAAAGCAAACTGCAAAAGCAACCCAAGAGCATTTGGTGATGTCCATGGGTTCAAGATTTCAGCAGTCATTTACTGCAAAGGATTTTTATCCAAGTATTAAAAACAGTTATATTTAAAATTATGTTAGTTTGCCCAATTATTTTTGAGCCTCTGATTATGCATAAAAATGGCTGTAATTCCTAAGATCCACACAGAAAGAGCTCAGCTGACCGGTGGATTCAAACCCAGGACCTTCTTGCTACAAGATCATAGTGCTAAGCACCACACCGCCACGCTGCCCTCGATTAAACCTCCAAATAAAAAGTGGGGAAAATAAGTGACAAAAGTTCACCTACATCACAAGCGGGATGTAACATTGACCAGTGAGGTGATGATAAAAGTTTTCATTTAGCATGAGCGAGAGGTTTCCAACAGGCTTATAGGCTGTATGCAAAAATGGGTCTGATAATGCGTCTGTATACATCTTTTTCTGAGCTGATGTTTTTCTAAATCAGACAAAAGCTGTTGCATATTTACTCTCAGAAAAAATCCAGTTTATCATGAAAGTGCTTAAGTGGAGAAAACTGTTTTATGTTTTCCTGATCTTGATTGATAGAGAGGTAGATATACATATACATTTGAAGAAAAAAGAAAGAGTAGAATAAACATGTTTATTGTTTTTGCAGCATGCATCAGTGGAAGATACAGCTTTCTTACTTACAGTCCTGGACATGATGCCATTCTCCCCTGTGACAACGCACCCCCATATGACTCAACATGCTCCATTGTTAACTGGTTTTACAGCAGAGATTCACCTTGGACTATAGAGGTGGTTCAGAATGGAAATATTATTAAGAACTCAGCCCGAGCTGCCCGGCTAAGTCTGTACAGTAACTGCTCCCTGCGGATCAGCAACATCGCTGCTGAGGACGCTGGTGCTTACTACTGTCGGCCTGGGGAGAACAATGCACTGCTTACAACTGTGTATCTAAATATTTTGACTAGTGAGTATACTGACTTGAATAAGTTTGAATTGGCACACATTCATTTATAACCTGTCACTGATTCTGATTCTCTCTAAATCAAGCCCTCCCTCAAACACTGCTGTGAAACATACTCCATATATATATATGTTTGTCTGAAAATTCAGTTTTATTTATATAGCACCAATTCACAACTGTCATCTCAAGGTGCTTTATATTGTAGGCTACAAACCCTACAATATTAGGTCAGTCAGTGTCTCCCACCTGATCCCCTCAGATCCCTTCAGACTATATACATGTTCCGGGATATAGGCTCTTGAAGTGCACAGGGATGGATTGAGTTAGTCCCCCCCAGGATTATTGAGTTGTCATATCTTATTAGTACAAAAGATACCCACATGGAATTTTCAGGGCTCAAAAGCACCTCAAAAAAACCTGAAAAAAAAAATCAAACAAACTTTACACCAACTCCAAGTGCTCAGATTGCAAGGATTGTAAAAATTCTCTTTAGAACCAAATGTTTTTTGAGCAATTAGATGTATCCATATCCATGTCTATTATATACACAGAACATATGAACACCAATGTAGATTTTCTATTTCATAGCCTCAAACTGTATTGTTGAGTGTTAAAATGACTACATTAGCAAATATAGCTAAATGTTACATATTTACTCTCAGAAAAATTTCAGTTTTTCATGGAAGTGCTTAAGGAGAAAATAGTCTAAATTTAGTTTTACATTTTCCTGATCTTGATTGATAGATAAGTAGATATATACACTGTAGATTTGAAGAAAAAAGAAATGAGTAGAAAAATAAACATGTGTATTTCTTTGCAGCGGGCATCGGGAGAAGATACATCTATCTTTATTACAGACCTGGACATGATGCCATTCTCCCCTGTGATAACGCACCTCCGTTTGACTCAACATGCTCCATTGTTCAATGGTTTTACAACAGAGATCGAACTCGGACTGTAGACGTGGTTTGGAATGGGAAAATTAGTAAGAGCTCTGCACGAGCTGCCAGGCTGAGTCTGTACAGTAACTGCGCTCTGGGCATCAACAACATCGCTGCTGAGGATGCTGGTACTTACTGCTGTCGGCCTGGGGGGAACACTGATCAGGACACAGTTGTGTTTCTACATATTTTGAATAGTGAGTACTTAGACTTTAATGGTTGTGAGTTTGGAAGAATCTCATATTATGTCCTGCTCTTCACTCTGACTCTTTCCCAAACTGAACCTCCCTCACACTCTGCTGTAAAAGACACTCCATGTATTTGTGTATTACATGTATGTAATAAGGGACTGTGATTTCTTTGATAATTAATTCATTCATTTTAAAAAAATTAGTTTTACAAAACACATGAGCTCAGTCTTCCTCTTAGACTAAAGATGGTTGTAGCCACCAGGGCATCTCTTATTGGTTTATGAAGCTTGATTTTGGAACCTCAGTGCTAGCATTCTGCTCTCCACCAAAATGTTTGTTTGGAGCCAGAAGTGACCATATCTGGACGAGCAGGTGGACCGTTAAGTCATCATTTCTAGTTAGCAAGCTGCATACATAGACCGTTTGGGTGCATTGCACAGAATCAGCTACCTTCCAATTAGTGCTAAGTAGGCTAACATACAATTAAAAAACTAAAAGCTACATTAAGCACACTACAAGCTGTTTCAGTTGTGACCCACAGTTGTGGTCAGAAGTTTACATACATTCATTGGGCGTGAATGTCACTGCAATTTTGGGCCTTTAATGATTCCTCAGAACAGTTTTTTTTCCAGGGTGAAATGATTGTACAGGATACATCTTTAATGACTTTAGAAAACAAGAATTGGGTGCACAAGTTTGAATCTATTTTGGATTTTCTCTACTGCTTTCAGCATGCAGTAACTGCAGAGCAATAAACTATGAAAATAGCAAAGTTTTGACTAAACATGAATGAAAAAGATTACTTTCATATAAAGTTTTTCATTAGGTCATTTTAACACTTTAGATTCATGTTGACCTTAGAAACAATAGCTTAAAAAAATGAAATCTCACTGATGAAACCAGTGAGATGTAATTGAATCTCTTAAACTGTCATGGGTTTGAGCAGGAAGAGTTCCAGGCAAGGTAGATTGAGATAACAAAAGCCTGAACTTCATTGAAGGTTGCCAGCAAAGTCCATGTAGAGTGAAAGTCCAAATAAACACAACAGGTACCCAGTATGTCCAGCAAACATGAACAGAGAAAACACAGTGGGAAGTTCACAGACAGGAGGGTAACAAATTGGAGCCTACTGGCTGGCAAAGCAACAGCAGGCTGACTAAGAACAACCAGACTGGAGACAACAGATGTCCTGACAAAGGACAAACTGAGGCTTAAATACACACAAGAGGTAATCAAGGATATGGAAACACCAGGGTAATGAAGCACAGCTAAAACTAATCCAAGATGACGAGACAGGGAAAGCAAAACTGAAAACAAAGCACAGAGACCGAAGTTACCAAAATAAAACAGGAAGTACAAAACACAGAGATGGAGACTTCACATCTAGATACATAGGTAGCAGGATAACTGGGACCAGAAGCATGAACAAACAAAAACCCTAGGAGAGAAACTGGACCACAAAACTAATGAACACGAAATATACAATACTATAAATAACAAGAACCAACCAGAATGTATAATAAAACAAACAGAAGCTATAAACTAGAATATAAAACTCTAAATGGCAACAACTAAGAACAGACTAAACAGAAAATATACATAATAACTACAAACAGAAAGTAGGCTGTAAAAGGTAGCCAAAACTAAAAATAAGAAAACCTGAGAATATAAACATGCCAAAACTAAACAGGAGATATCAACGAGAAAGCAAAACTTAACCCTATAAGCAATGAATAAACCAAAAGAAACAGAAAATATCCAACAACAGAACAGAACTTGAAAGTCCATAACTCAAAACACAGGGTCGAAGACCCAGGACCATGACATAAACATTAGATTGAGTATTAGTTTTCTCTTGTTTATCACTTGTTTCCTCTCAGTTTCAGCTTCTCCATCAGACACTGATCCAAAGAGGGATGGAGATATCAGACTAGAGTGCTCTCTGTTCAGATACTCTGACCTCTGTTGTTGTGACGAGAACAGCATCCGCTGGATGGATGACACAGGAACTGTGCTGCTTGACAGAAGTGTCATGAACACTGGACGGGCGTGTGTTTCTCTTCTGACTGTGAACCATCAGAGTGGCCACAACAAAACATACACCTGCCAGTTTGTTGAGAAAAACAGTGTGAAGATAGAAGCTCACTACACACCTGTCTTCACAGGTTGGATAAATAACAATTAGATTAATTTTAATTATGACAGACAATCCACTGCTACAAAAAAAGCCTTGGTTTCTTACTGTAGTTTCCAAATGTTCAACACTGATGTTATGGGACTTTGACTATGAGGTTACAAAAGTATGAAATTTACAGTACTGCGCAAAAGTCTTGAGCCACCCCTCATTTCCTGATATTTTGCCAGGAAAATGGGAAATAGGTGCAGTGATTATTAAAACATGTACAAACATACATGGAAATACAGTAAATAAGGTAAAAACAGAGTTTGTACAATTCTAATGAGCTTGAAAGTCAATATTTGGTATGACCACCTTTATTCTTCAACACAGCCTGAACTCTCTTAGGAAAGCTTTCTTGTAATTTCTTTAAGTAGTCTTCAGGAATAGTTCTCCAGGCTTCTTGAAGGACATTCAAAGCTCTTCTTTGGATGTTGACTTTTGTTCTGTTCTCTGTTAGATGATTCCACACTGCTTCAATAATGTTGAGGTCCAGGCTCTGGGGAGGCCAATCCATGACTGATAGGGTTTCATTGTCTGTGTTTCTATCCAGGTATGTTTTTACTGCATTGGCAGTGTGTTTGGGATCATTGTCATGCTAAAAAACAAAACCGTTTCCAATCAGACACTTTCCAGATGGTATTGCATGTGGATCAAAATCTGTCGCTACTTCTCTGTGTTCATAATTCCATCAATTTTGACAAGATCTTCAACACCACTGACTGAAATGCAGCCCCATACCATGGCAGAGCCTCCACCGTGTTTTACAGATGGCTGTAGACACTCGCTGTTGTACCTCTCTCCTGACCTCCTCCTTTCATATTGATGCCAATTTGAATCCAAAATTTCAAATTTAGAATCATCACTCCATAAGACCTGTTGCCACTGATTTTTAGTCTGAAATTGTGTAATTTGGCATACCTCAGCCTTTTCTCCCTGTTTCCCTTCCTTAAGGAACAGTAGATGGATCAACTGAAGGGCCAGATCCATCTCTCAGGTCCTATGTCAGGTCTTTGCTGGACTTTTTTCTTATTTCATAAGGACATAAATTTCAGATACTGTTCATCTACTGTAGGTAGCATTTTAGGCCTGCCACTTTTTCTTTTGTTCTCCACCTGTCCAGTTTCCTCTATTGTTTTAAGGACACACTGCACACCATGCTAAGATATGCCAAGTTTTCAACTAATAGCTCTTTGAGAATCACGTTGTTGGTGCAAAAATACCATTTTATGCCTGTCAAACTGTGTTACATTTGGAGTCAACTGAAGAAATGGATACAAATTATGTACTTTTTTTACAGGCTGCTAGTAACAAAGTGCCTAAAGACACAATTTAACATGGTTCTTTGCTAAATTGTCTGTTATGTGTAAACACAACACTGGTTAATCCCTTGGGTTAGGTGTCTTTTTTAAAAATTTTTATTCTTGAATGATTCATAGGTCAGTGTTAAGTGGCTTAACAAACAAAAAAATACCTCTGAAAATGGTCAGGTTACAAGGACTGGACTGAAAATGAGTGAAAAAGCAGTTAATGTGCAAAGAAAAAACGAAAAACCTTCAGAAAGCCTGGAGAACTATTGGTCAAGGCCACTTTTAAAATTATGAGAAAGTCTGGTTCCTAGGAAGGAAAATATGAAGAAATGAGGGGTTCAAGACTTGTGTAGTACAGTATGAAGAAAAGTTTTTTTCATGTGTTTTCATAGAGCTGACAGATCGGTTTCCTCCAAGCTACATCTTGTGGGCTGTCCGTATTACAGGAGTGATCCTAATCATTGTAATCACCGTTCTTGCCATCAGACACAGAGGTGAGACAATTCAGATCATAAAGAGCACTGATCAACAGTATTCAGACATTTGAATTTAATTACTGCTCTCTCTCTTTCTCCAGGAAGCAAAAAGCCACTTGAAGACACTGAAGTGAGTTAAAAACAGCTGAACTGAAATTTTAAATGTGTAGGCTTTTTGAAATAAAGACTTAGCTTATGCTTACAGTTAAAGGCAGCATGATTTATCCAAAATGCTTGTTGGATTATTGGGTAGTTTTGAAACCTTGTCACCCAAACATTAAAGATAATACTGGCTGAGATTACAGCAATATTTACTATTTTTACAGTTAAACGGATTAGGATTAGGTTAGAGAACCATCATGGTCTGATTTAGTACAAAAACACTTCACATATTGGACTGATTGATCATAAGATGATTGTCAATTTACAGCATCTGCTACTGAGAACTTTTGAGGACAGAGTAACCACTTTATTCTCACCTTGTTGTTGAGGTTTATGTAACGAAAAGAATTACTGTTAAACTTTACTGCCCGGCCAAAGAAAGTCACATACTCTAATATTTCATATTCAGAATATTTCAATGGACCCTCTTTAGCTTTGATGACAGCACATATACAGTCATGTGAAAAAGAGAGTTTTCATAGGACTTCATGCAGTCCTGTGAAAAACTAAGTACACCCTTACTGCTTCCATACAAATTAAGTAGCAGCCAGGAGCTGCTACTCAAATGCACTTGATTAACTGATCATCAGCAAGTGTGACCACCTCTATAAAAGCAGAAGTTTTGGCAGTTGGAGCAATCTTCCCAGGAGTGAACCTCCCAGCAAATTCCCCCCAAGGTCAGACTGTGCAGTGCTCAGAGAAATTGCAAAAAACCCAAGAGTTACATCATCAGTCTATGTTGTGTGACATTTCAACTGCTAGCGTGGGGGCCCAAAGCAGCTGCTTAGTCTGCTTATGCCTTGAGCTGGCTTTGAGGGCTGGAGTCAAATGTGAGACTATCTGTCCAAAAGCTAAAGCTTGGCCAAAACTGGGTCATGCAACGGGACAATGATCCCCACCACAGCAGCAAATCTACAACTGAATGGCTGAAAAAGAAAAGAATCAAAGTGTTGCAATGATTCTATTACTTCAGCTACCAAAGAGGTTTCTTTGAAGCTTTACTTTTTGTGTTGTATTTCACAGGTTCATAATGTTGGTGAGCGTGATGGTGGGACAGTGAACTATGAAAATGTAGTTAATATATAGGCTGACCCTGAACAGCACTGAACTTCAGAGCAACAACTTCAACTCGCCAAAAAAAGGAGTCATCATAATTCTTTTTATTTCCTTTTATGAGTGATTTAAACTCTGCAGTAAGATAATGTTTGCACACTCTCTTTTTCATGCTACATAACTTCTCACTTACTTTACAATTATGTTGTGAAACCTTTGGATATTGAACAAAATACACTGTAAAATGTCTGACTGTTATAAAAATTTAATTATTTCCTGGAAAATGAAGTGTTATGTCTATAACTTGTGTTTCCTGAAGGAGAGGAACAAATTACAACACATATAGTATGGGATATCACGCTCCTGCATGTCCTGGCTGAAAACATCTCTATTCACGCCTTTAAAGCAGATGACCTATATGTGAGGCTCCACCTTCACATATACATTCCCATTATCAAAGTCATCCCTTAGTTCGATAACCACTCTTCACCGAGACCAGCTGCGCAGCGGGGCAGCCTGGTGTTGTACCTCAATCATCTACTTCAGGAAACACAAGTTATAGACATAACACTTCATTCCCTTTCAGTCAATTCACTCTGTATAACACATATAGTATGGGAATTATATCTTGATTATATCTTGATGCATGCTCAGTTGATTCTGTTCATCTGGAGGTAACTTTTTCAGTGGGAGAAACATTTTGTCACTCATCCAAGTGACTTCTTCAGTCTCGGCTGACTGAAGGTTTCCCCAACCTTATGAACAGCACAGTAATGATCATGAAACTGAACTCACAGCACATTGTTAGTCAATGGTCCTAGTTTCAGTCATTATGCAAATGTACTGTTTATAACGTTGGGGATACCTGCAGTCAGCTGAGACTGAAGAAGTCACTTGGATGAGTGATGCAATGCATTCTGGGTATTTATGTCGTTGTTCACGCAAAACCAAAACAAAGACAGACGCAGACGGTAATAAGGAGGAAAACACATTAACAAATGTTGAAAAAAATCCTCCAAATGACCCGTGAGACACAATACAGAGAGAAGCTAAACAACGAGGCAAAGAAGTTTTATTAGGAGAAAATAATGTTATAGGAGGCGTTGATCCATATGAACACAAAGAATGGTCACTTTATTTTATTTTATACGGCTCTGTGATACATGCAGACATTTTTGCATCTCTTGCCCTGTAAAGACACTTTGAAATATAGTTTATTTTAGGTAATATTTAATGCTAAATTGTAATATTTTTTGTATTTTTTAAGTTTACGTTTATATTTTTACATCTCATAGTACTGCATACACACCTATAAAGCATAAAGTTTTACTTGGTATTTAATACTGCACAGTAATAATATCCTTATATGTTTTGCCCTGTAGTTGCACTAAACTATAATGTGAATCATAAAAATAAAAGTCATTCATTGAAGTAGTTATGTCATTTATTATGGTACAATTTTTCATTACAACACTTCGTGTCCTAGTACAGCAGCAGGTGCAGAAGTTTGTAGTCTCTTCACTCTCTGTTGATACCTGTCAGAGGAGCCACAACAACATCTGTGTGCCCGAGGTGTAACGATGGTACCCAGTCAGGATCACACTTTCAACAGCTGGTTTGCCTAAAACAAAAGCGCAAATATTTTGTTTGCATTAGTTATATTCCAGCAGTCCTGCAGCCTGTAACCATGTCACAGTTATAGGCGATTTATGCTTCTGCGGGAAATTGACGCCGTAGCTACGTCGTAACAGCAGACCCCTCTGAAAACCTACGGCGTAACCTAGGACGTAACCTGATGTGCACCTCCCTAGAAATGTAACTACACGTCATGCAGCCCGCAGCTATTGTGATTGGCCTGTTCAGTACCGTCGATTCCTCCTGTGGATTTCTGGCTACTTTTTTGCTGCAGTTTTTAAATTTGTCAGTGAGAGAATAACAATAATCGGCTCAATATAAGGAATAATAATCACAGCATCAGTATAAGGACTCACAAATGTCAGCAAATTCCTTAAGGGAGATTGCTGAAACTGTCAGAATGGATGTGAGCGAATGTACAAAGAAGTGGAAACACTTGAGGGACAAATAAGTTTTCCCCTGCAATAAACTGACTACAACAAGCGGGGACCGAGGAGGGAAAAAAAGTCCCAGCATTTTATTTGTTTCTACTGTGGCAGCACCGCATGTAAAACACCGGGACATGACCACAAGGTAATTAACACATAATGCACCACGCACAAGCATTAAATGCCAGCAAGGACGTTGGCCACTTTCGTAGCTTACGTCGTAGGCTCTACAAAGATTCACCGCAGAAGTCTAAATCACGCTTAAGTATTGTATGCCCTGCTTCTTGCACATTCTACTCAGGCACCACCCTTGCCTAAGCCAAGTGACCAGTAGTGACTCATTTGAAGCAGACTGTCATGTTACATGTGAAAAAGGGCACTGTCCAACCTGATTCTCCCAACATTATGGAGTTTATGTGTGAAAATGGCTCATGTTTTTTTAGGTGCAAGAACATGTGACAAGGTTTGCAGGGTCCTCTGCTGCTAGAATTTCAGTACTTTTTGACTCTTTGTTATTCGTGTTGTCTAGTAAGATTTCTCAGTGGTAAAGTCTGTTACTGAGCTAGTGGAAACAATCTGTGTGGTTTGGTCGAGTCTTTACACGGTTGGTTAAAGAATTGGAGTGAACAAAATGTCTTGGTCCAGCTATGGCTATGGCTTGTTCAAGCTTTATAGATTACATTACATTACACATCATACACTAGTAAAGCTAATTACCCAGTAAAATTGTTTTTTCACTGCCATGTACTTCTTAACAAAAGGTTGAAGTGTTAAGTTGTGATAAAATAGAGCCGGGTTCTGCTGTGTCAATAGTCTGTCCATGTATTTAAAGGAAAAAATTCCTAATACAGACATTATTTTCCCCTCGATCTAATTTGTGCCTTCAACTTTTCTATACTAATTATTTTCTACAGTTACATTACAGGAACAAGTTAAATTAAGGCTCTCTGGTGCTGATGTAAATGCAATGTAATGGAATAATGGGCTTGTTAAATGGACCTTTGGGGGATGGGGATCTTTAACAAGAGAGTCAGAGCAAGGCCTCTGGGCCAGGGTTATTTAAATTGTTAATAGCTGTTTAAACAGGAGGGGAATATTTTATACACTAACGAGCATTAAGTCAGGAGCATTAACAGTGAATTATTATGCCTCTCTGTTTTGTTTTCATCAACTGTACTTTTTTTCCTGTTTTTTTTTTTTTTTTTTAAATAACCCTCATATT
>VUQI01026663.1:51421-81396 GCA_015106735.1 Paratilapia polleni
GAGGCTATAAATAAAAAAAAAAAAAAAAAACAGGCATTATTTTTCCTTAAATCATGATGGTGAGAATGATTGACGCATATGTGATTGTGCCCAAAAGTGAGTGCAAGCCAGTCAAGGCCAGTCTTAATTTTGCATGCATTCCATAGAGTCTTTTCCAATCACTTAATCACTCACTTGATTTATGATTCATTCCATTACATGGTGCATCTGTTGGACCTGTCATCTTATCAGACTGAATGTTCTTTCCTTGCAGAACAAGTGGGGCAGGAGATTCTTGTCAACCTGCATAGTGACCGTGAGAAGATCCAGAGAGCTAGAGAAAGAGTGAGTACACACCTGACACCTGCACATACTCATGCATCTATTCTAACAAGTGTTTGCAAAAATCGTGAGCTGTTACAGCCAACATTTGTCACTTCTGGTTTCTCAAGTAAACATGCAAATGACAGCTGCCCCACACAACTATGACATACACCCTCTTGTGCACGCACTAAGTCAACAGAATTATATAATGAAAAGGAGCTCAGTGTGCCTGTTTATGGATGGCAGTGTTTGGCATTCAAGTAGAATTCAATTTTTTGTTTTGCTTTAGTAGTGACAAAATATTGAAATTTGGCTTACTTTCCCCTTTACTTCTTCTCTCTTAAATGGGGTTAACTTTTCCACCTGCTGTCCTTCCTCGCCCACCCTCCTGTACTTCTCTTGTACTCCTCTGCCGTTTCACTCTATCCTTCCGACTTTTCCTCAGAGAGTCCCCCCAACCTTTAGTGTTGCCCCTCCTTACGTACAGTCAGCCAAACAGACAGGTAGGCAGAGACAGAAAAGACCAAACACAGGAAGGGGGCCCAGCCCTGTTGGCCCCCTCAACGCAGAATGCTTAAAGATCACAACATGGCAGTGGGCCTCGCGCAGCCGATTTCAAAGGAAATCAAACATCTCCTTTCAAAACGGTCCATAGTGTCTACTGAGAGTACCTGGTCTCTCTTTCTTTTTCTCTCTCTCTCCCTTCTTCCCATGAGTCTCCTGTGCTGAACCACCTCACCATATGTACACAAATGCACACACACACATACCGAGGCTTTAAGGACAGTTTGTGGGGCAAAAGTTAAGTAAAAAGAAACCAAGATGTAAAGACACAGGATGGAAGGGCTGGTTAGCAGCTCTTTTGAAATTGTTTCGGCATAAATAAACCCATGAGCATATGAAGACAAAATATACACAAACACAAATCCCAGTGCTCAGCAGGAGGTGTGGCCTTTTGCTTTGCTTTTATGGTACAAATAGAAGTCAATAGAATGTTTCAGCACAGGGTCAGAGCGGTATGCTCCCAGCTCAGAGTCACCTGGATGGAATGAAGAATTTTTTTAACCAATCTCAAGGCTAACTCCAGGTTAGCAGGGGGGTAAGCTCTAACTTCAGTGTGAACAGCTGACTTAATTATTAAGTAAATAAAAAGAAATGAAATAAAGTAATGCATTTTGATGGCATGGACTTAGGCATTTGAGAGCATAGTTTATTTAATCTGAAGAGGATTAATTTTGTGGACAAATGAATAATTTCTTTTCCCTTGTCATACTTGAAATTAAATGTTCAGTTTGCGCTTTTCATCCTCAAGGCTGAACTCCTACCTTTTCTTTCCCTTAATGCCCTCTATTTTTGCATTAAAGGATATGGATCCGAGTTTATTTAGAATTTTGTATGCAAATTAGCTTTAATTTATGATTATAGTAACAGCATGTGTATGTATTTTAATCCTCATAGCTGACTAAAGATGTCTTTAGAAATTGTTCTACTTTAGTGCTGTTCATGGAAAAAGCATCAGTTGGGAGAAACAAGGTCTTCTCATTCTCTCCTCATAGGCAGCCACGATTAATTTTAGACACTCTACTCTAAAACTTCAGTTGGTTTCCATTTCAGGTTAAAGAGGAAGGCATACGATTTGGTGAGAGGCTGTGGAGAGAGAGAGGTGGAAAAGGAAAGAAGGAATGATTCAGAGAGAGATGTATTTTGGGAGAAAGTGTGAAGTGTCTAGGGGACAGATCTGTGGGTAGAGGCAGACATCAGGCAACTGCTGGACTAGTTGTCTTTGCCAGAGGGCCCAAACCCCAGGTCCCCCACCTCCCACCCTGTACCACATGTATCTTTGGCTCTGGCAACCTGCATCGCACCAGCCCTGGCTGCCAGAGGGTAGGAAGGAAAGATGGAAGAAGAGGAAGAAAGTAGCAGCAAAGGAGAGCTGGGAAGAGTGGATGAATTGCAGGCGAGAGCGATGACTGCAAGATGAGCCAGAACAAACAGGAAAAAGAGTGTGGCTGCAACCGTTGTGGAGAAAGGGGAGTTTTGGTAGAAAAGATGTGAAAGTGAAGAATTAAAATCAAAAAGAATACAGTATAATAGACTGATGAAAACATACTGAGTGAGAGTGAAAGCAGTTATTATCTCAGAGAAAGATGAAGATGAATGACTCCCTGCTGAGTGTTTAGAGAAACTCTCTGCAATCACTATTCGCCATGCTCCCCCGTCATCCTCGAGAAATGCGACTACAGGTAGACGTTAGTGGCAGCTCACTGAGTGCAGTGTCAGCATTTTTTTTTTTTAACTTTTACACTCACACCTTGCTGGCAACATCTCTGCCAAATCCTTCTCCCTGTGAAAGTCCCTGCGCCTGACAAGAGAGTGGATTGAAAGTATTCCTATGACCCCTGAGGGGAAAAAAGGCAGAGAGAGAGAAAAGAGGGGGAAAAAAATAGAGCAAGAAAAGGAAAATATTCAGGGCAATTAGTCCTCAATAGCCATGATCATTATTTCAAGGGTGCCTTCAAGGACTCCCAGTGCTTGCTATCTAGTAGTAAAGAAAAGGCACCTTTCATTTTTTTTTTCCTACACCACTCTAATGTTTGCTCTGCAGCAAGATGGATTTGAGGCCATTCAAACAGCATGTCCTACTAAGGTTATATCTGTTCCTTTAAAGTTTTCTGTCATTTAGCAGCTCACAATGCTACTAGTATATAAACTTAGGGATACAACAAATGAAGCAAACATTGATCTTGTGTGTAGTCTAGCTGTGCATGCTTTGGTAAATAAGCAGCTTTTTAAAGCAGGTCTAAAAGTGTGGTGTTTTTTTTCATTGGTTTTGTCTAAAAGTGGGGGTTTTGCCGAGGGTGGTCTCTTGACATTTAAACCAGTACCTTTAAGGTAAAGCAGCAAGCTTCTAATCAAAGGATCTCCCGTTCATCTCTCCAGCTCGCAACAAACTTAAGTGAAAAGTGTGTCAAACTTTAGAGATGTCTTTCTGCACTTTGCCTTAAGGCCAGTAGTACAGTGCAATAGTACCTTGCACAGGCATACAGTAGTAGTGAATTGACATTAATGTTGTAATACTTATTTTCAGTTATTACATGTTCTTGGTTAAAAAAAAAATGTGGATAAAAATAGTATCTACAGTAGCAGTATGTGTGCTCACCAGGTTGCTGATATAAAATGTTAACATTTTAACAGGACATAACTTCTTCTGTTTTCTGTATCTTTTAATTTAGTAGGCTTAACCCATTTTTCACACATGCACTGCAGCTCCAGACATCACCTGACAGCGTTACATGTGAAAGCACCGTCGCTACAGACAAAACCAGCCTTTAACTTGCCAATTCCCTAGTACAAAGTCCTCCTCAATGTCAGATTTCACAGATGTGCAGTTAGTGCAGCTAATACTCCAGTTCATTTACCACTAGCACATGGTCATCATATGTGCTGCCTCTTGCAAGACACCTTTGCCTAAACCACATGTATTTCTAGTTGTGCAAACACATCTGAAGTGGACTATTTCCTGGTGTGTGCTACATAAGTGCTTCTTTTCCTGATTCTCCCGAAATTACCCAAATTTCATTTGTTAAAAACAAACAAACAAAAAACACCTTTAGTTTGTTCATATACTGTATTAACCAAAATTGCTCAGTTGTTTGTTCAGAATGAAAACTAAAACCCATCCCTCACTGGTTCTGTCCTCACAGCTGAGAGAAACGGACGCCAACCTGGGCAAGAGTTCCCGCATCCTTACCGGCATGCTGAGAAGGTAAGAGGCAGGTAGGAACACTGTTTCTGCACCTCTTTGTATGCAAAGTGCTTTAACGGTGCTGTGAGTTTGTGAATAAAAACTTTTAGATTTTAAAGTGAATATGATCTGAGATTATGACCAAGTGCTTAAGTCCATGTTTAACTGTATTTATATTTTATCAACATGTACTTAACAAGGTAACTGTTATGTGATTTTAAGTACTCTTTGTACGGTTTAAACTTATAATTTTAAGGGCCCATATGATCTTTGTGAACTGTGTTAAGCGTGTTTGTTATAATTCTGATTTTGTCAAAACGACATAGCTGAGCAAACTAACTAAAAATGGTAACTAGCGTGAATGGCTGTTTGGTTAAACGTGTGCTATGTGCCTGAGAAAAGAGTAGCCCAGTGTAGCATCCTGCAGAAAAAGGCTGGAAAAGACAAGTGCACACTGTACATGTCTCCATTCTTTTCTTCTCTTTGCTTTTGTTTTTTCACAAAATGCACTTACAACCCATATCCAACTTGCAGTCTTTGTCTCTCTCACTTGCTAGTTCACTCACAAAGCAGCCCCCAACAATCACACAAACACAGGCATTCGAACGCAAATATTTCAATAGGCCTTGCATTATCTTGTGCCTCCGCCTCCTAATACTCACACACGCGCACATGCTTGGACACAGTCACAACAACTTACACACACACACCGTAATTTCTTGTCACATCTCCATTTCATAAAGTGTCTGTGTGCTTACCCCTGAACCGTGACGCCACGGTTTTGTTTCTTGCTCCCTCTTGTTTTTTTTTGTTTTTTTTACTCCTTGTCACCCGCTGTGGATTTTGATTAAGAGTAATATGTAAATGACACAGACTAAATGTAAAATCCTGGGGGCAGGAAGGAAGTGCCAATTGAAATAGATGCTTCAGTGCCCATAGACAATTTGGAGGGCGGCTCGCAGGGCGGCCGGCAGATACTAGAGAGGAAAGGCCTGAGAAGGGCTGTGACGCCGACTGTAACCAATATTTCTGCATATGTCTCCATTTTGTCAAGCCTGATTATGGGAAGAGGAGGAGGACCTCGCCTGGCATGTCACCCAGAGCTGTCCAGAAATCATTCATCATTCCCTCCTCCTTCTTCTCTTCTTCCCTCCACCCCTGCTGGTGCTGAAGTAAATAACATGCACTTATTTCAATATTATCATATTAATGTTAAAGTTCAGCTGTCACCTAATGGGAAGACTTAATCAGACGTAGCATTTTAAGAGGCATGCTGCCACCCACTTACTCTTCAGCTCCCCCCGTTCTCTTGATGCCTTTGCTCCTCTGGTTAGTGCCCCTCTCAAATCAGGATTTATGAGGGCTTTCCAAAGTGGGGCCCGGCTATGAACCTCTTCGACTACTGCCTGCCTTTCTGCTTGATGGGAGCACCACAACATACACACACATTTTTTTTTTGTCTTTTTTGTCACCATTTGATAAAATAATATGCTTTTTTTTTATTATTTTGTTTTAAGCTTGTAGGCTAGAAACATCAAATCTGAAGTCATTTATAACCAGAGATGCAGAACTGAGAGCAACAGTTAAGTTAAGGATAGTTAAATGATATCCTCTCTACCCCCCCCCCCCCCTTTTTTTTAATTATTCCTCATTTCCCCATTCATTTCATTATCCTCACCCTCCCACACCACCCCTCCCACGCCACCCCTCCCGGTTTCTTGCTTTTTGATTAATAGTGTATTTGTTTTCGATGTCAGAGCAATTGGAGTTGTTGTGGGAGGTGGATGGTGGTTGCTTTGTCATTCTCCACTTGTTTGTAACAGCAAAAGAAGTAGCATGGCGTGTAAAGGCTTACACAGATGAGTGAAGTAAACCTTTGCTGATACATATTAGGATCACTGCACTTGCGACACAAACCAGAGGTGGATGCAAATACTCATGCAGGCAGGTTGATGAATATTCCATCTTTTGTTTAATCTTTTTTTTTTTTGTTCTTTTCTGTTTGAATGCAGCAATTAGCTCAATTTGAAAGCTGATATTTTGTTTTTGTTCACGCCAAGAGCTTTGGACACACAGAGACAACATTTTTTAATTGTGGTAGTTAGCAGATACATAAATACAGCAGCAGTTTTAAGTTGATTATGAACAGTGAAAACTTTGGCCCTGATAGAGCCGAGTGTGTAGGTGCAGCGATAGAGGGATTTATTGTGATCTACAAGATAAAGGGCGTCCTTTTTAAAGTCACACCTCTTCTTGAGGTGTCTTTCTGGTCTGGTGGCTGTCACCCCAGCTGAGAAACAATTAGACACTCATTAAGCGAGCTGTCATGGTTCAAGAAAGCCAATTAACTTAAAGACTGTGTGAATATCACTTATTGTAAGAAACATTCAGAAAGACATGCGTCTCAAATAGCTGTGGCTTTGTTTGAAAATAAATTGTTACATTTTCTGATGGTGAAACTCATACTAATTACCCTCAATGGCAGTGATAAAACACTGTTATAGGTGCTGTTAATTGGTTGTGTCATGTGCTTATAACAAGTGTCACAAAGAAAAACGCCGTCTCCTGTCAGCTACTCATGCTTACTTACTCTAAGATTTAAATGAGTTTGATATATATGTGGGCTCAGTACCTACAGCTTTGGGAGGTTTTACAATTCACATTGAGGATCACTGTACCTGATTAGTAAGGCCACAGACCTTTTGATAAAGCCTTTGTTGTTTCCATGCTGTATTGACACTGTGGCCTTTCATAAATACAAAATGTTCCTAAGACTGCGTGAAGGTCCTTTCTGCTGCTATGCTCAACATCTCAAACATCTTACTTGCCCTGGTCAGAAGAGTTGGGAATGGGATGCAGCTCCAGACCCAGTTAGCACCAGTGGGGCTCCTGGCAGCCTCACGGAAGGAGGGGGCACAGTGAAGGGCAATGAAGCAATGAAGGGAGGGCGAAGGGGGTGTGTGTGTGTATATTTTGAAGCAGAGGGGTTGTCTGCTCTCGCTGGCAGCTGATCCCACATGCAGGTGGTCGACTCAGTCGCCAAGCAGATCAAAAAGTCAAGGCCCCGGGTGGACCTCCCTTTGAAATGGGAATGGGGCCTAGATATCAGACAGAAAACATAAGCAAGCTCCCAGCCACAGAACAGCTCCATATTCATGGCTGGGACTGGCGGTAGCGACGGGCAGGCAGGATGGACAGCTTCAGCCTTCAGAAGAGGACTCATGCACACTCTCTGGACACTGATTAAGAGATCAGCCTATAAGCTTGGGTGAAGATGATGCACTAGCTCACAGGCTAATGCCGCTGCACTCTTAACAAGATTCTTACTTCCTTTTTTGAGCTGTGTCTTCACAAGATGCCTTAATGTGTAACTGCAATCATCTCTCTGATTTTAGCTACATGTGGCAAATTCAGTACAAAATACAGTACAGCTTACTCAGAAAAACCCTCTGAGTCTTGTTATAGTGAAGTTCTTCTGAACCTGGTCTGAACCTATTCATATGACTAATTGGCTGGAGAATAATGTTTACAACTCATTCTTGCCTGTAGGATAATCAAAAGTTTTCTGTGTTTTTCAGTGGAAATTTTTTTTCCTTGTTTGCTTGGCCCAATAAACCAACAATATCTTGAGCCAAGAGACTAAAGTGCATGCCCTCAGAAAAGCATCTGGAGAGCAGGATTTTTTTTTATTTTGTAAGATCTGTAACATTCTGGCACTTTTGTTTATTATTGGTGGATGTATGATCTGTTTCTATATCCATCTGTGTGGAATATTAACTACTGGGTTATGTAGGTCATGTAATTAATGGAGTTTAACTCTTGTCAGTGAGCTATGTTGAGATCTTGTTAATGAAGTTGCAAAAAAAATACTTAATTTTTTAATTGTTGCTAAAATGGGTCAGAAATCTTCTTTCTCTACTTTTCCATTTATTATTCTTTTTATTATTATTATTTATCTGTGTTGGGGGAAAAAAGCAGAGGGAAAGCTTCACTGAAATGTGTGGCGGTTGATCAGGAAAATTGGTTCACTGGAACAGTGGCACAGTGCCATGTCTTTTGCCATTATGTTTACATATCTGTAGCATCCCATGGTATAGACATTCAAATCCTGCACGCTCAAATTTCAGCAGAGTATTGGAGTAAATATTCAATTTCTATTGTGGAAGACATGTTTGCCCTATTTTACTTTGTGTTACAGCTGAACTCATCACAGTAGCCATAGCCGAGCTTCGTGGTTTTCTTTGTCCCGAGAGTGGCAGATCACTCCCAGTGGATCCCAACCACTCTGATCTCCTCTCTGTGTTGTAGCCACGATAATTCCATGTACTACATTTAAAACACATTCCCTTTGCTTTGCAATTTGTTCAGCCTGGCATCACTACCACCCCCCGTCCCCCACCCCCTCATAGTACTGCATCCCTGTGGGTCACCTCTATCCCTGGCCTTTTCTGCTACCTCCAGGGAAGCATTCTCTGTGTGTGTGTGTGTGTGTTGTTTTTCTTTTTAATGTCCAGTCTCTTTTCATTCTGGCAAATGAGCAAAGTGTCAAAGAATGAACAGTATGCGCCTCCACCTCAACCGCTAGATGAACTTTACACACATCAAGGTGAAAGCAGCTGCTGTTGGCTGTGTTAAGTAGATTAGAACTAGCATGTTAGTGTACTGTAGGAAGGTATTTGGTGTTAATGGTTTCTTTTAACACCACGTAGCACTGGAAGGACCCTTACTGGGTTATGTGGGATATTCCAGTACTACTGCCAAACAGGCAGATGTAAACAAAACACATCTGCATATATATTTGCATAACAGAATTCAGATCTGCGCCTGCATTGTTGTTTTCTGCATCCATGGACTTGGACTCTTACCTTCACCTTACACTCATGCTTTGGAGAAGTGATGCAATGTCTTTATAATCCAGAATCATCCAGCAGCAGAGAGTGAAAATGACTGAATAGAATTCGTGAGATACTATACTGAGTGCTTGTTTTTAAAAAGTAAGCACCTCTTATGAATCTAATAACAGGTTAACCTACATTGATGGGCTCCTTTTTATGAGACAAAATAATCATAAACACCTTCTGATATTAAAGTACTTTGTTCATTTTCATCAAGTATTTTATAGTTTAGGTGCTGAATGTCAGATAAAGTCTTGTTTTTAGATGAGCAATGCTTTTTTATTATTTCTGTGTGTGTGTGTGTGTGTGTGTGTGTGTGTGTGTGTGTGTGTGTGTGTGTGTGTGTGTGGCTGCTGCTGGGACAATGACAGGGTGCGCCTCATCCTCATTACTTGCTGCTCCTCAGCCACAGAAGCACCACTGCCACCTCTCTCTCCCTCTCTCTCTTGGTCTTCCTTCTGCTTCATCTCTGTCTTTTTCTCTCTTCCTACACCTTGCCCATTAGAGAGTGCTGATGGGACGTTTTTTGCAGAAAGAAAAAGACACACACAAGCCTGGGCTGTAGAGGGAGACGTTGTTGACAAGGGCAAAGACGTGTTGTTGTTTTATAAGGGATGCAGTTGTCTGTTGAGGATTGACTCGCTTAACTGGCTGCCAAAGCTCTCTTTTCCTCCATACATATCTCCCCCTTTCTATTATCCAGCCCATAGTGGGCTTCTGTTTTTTGGTAGGTCAAAACATAGTTGAATTCTAGTTATTCTGCTTGTGATGGAAAAGAAATTCTTGGTTTTTGAAACCAAATCATGCAGAAATGCCAGAGCTGATGCCGACAGCTAGCTTAAAATCTGGTAAATGGTGCATGCTTGCTGATAAATTTGAAGGTAGATGGGATTTGCAATCAAAGCCCAACAAGGCTTGAAATGCTGGTATATCATGAGATTGTTTTATGTGCACCATTAGTTCTAACCTGTTCCCAGAACTAGTGCTAATCTTCAGCATCCCAACAAAAAAACAGTCTTCTGCACTATCACTTCTCCAAACGCTCTAGGGTCAGCCAGCCGTGACATTGAGGTGGTGCTTCGTTCAACCTCGCTCATACCATCCTAGCTGATAGAGCTTCTTTTTTCCCCTTCTTTAACCCTGACAGACTGTCGTTCTGACGAGATGACTGGAGATCAGTGGCGCTCTCATCCCTTGAAGTGGCTCCAGGTGTCACTCCAAGGGTACCCGCCCTGTTTGATCTGCCGTCGAGCGCCTGTCGGGCCACGGCACCCTCTGATTTCCACGTCAGAGGGGAAAGAGGCTCTCCTGTCCAAAAGTTCCACTTCTACTTTTGAGTGATAGCAAGGGAGAGGAATTGGCTGTTGTAGAACACATCGTCTCCATAATCGTTTGGGAATGGGCCATTTCCTGGTGTCATTAATCCCTATAGCTCCCATTTAGTAGCTATAGGGAATCCTCTAACATAATCCCCCCCATGGGAGCACTATATAGAGGTGATCTTGATTTGGTATGCCAAGCCCCAGCAGTCCAAACAACAGGGAAAGAAACAAAATAAACATCAGATGAAACCAAAACACTTTCAATGATCATGCTGCGGGTCTTGTCTTAAGAACAAAAAAACATCCTCTCAGACATCTACAGATGCTGTCCAAAGGAGGTCCCTGTCTTTATTGAGGAGCTGCACAAACAAAAAGGACAGATGAAACAAAATGAAGGAATAGAGGTATATATCTTTTCAGCAAACATAGATGCCTTTATCTTTTCTGCCTTTTATTTTATTGTATCCCTTATGTTTTTCCCCCACCTACTGAGAGCTTCTGTAGAAATTACAGGTGAGATTTCAGTCTGTGGCAGGCCCTGCCTTTCGTCTAGAGAGAGCAGGGGGAAGGGTGATGGGTTTGAGGGGGGGAGAAAAAACTGAGGAGGAGAGGGAAAAGAGATTCATGCTTTTGCAGTAGTGCTGTGTTGTTTGTGGAGCGCACTCTTTCCTTTGTGTGTCTGGCGATAACTTATTCAGCACAGGGCCATTCATCCAGGGGTTGAGCGCGGGCGTCCGTCAAGACGGAAAATAATGAGGCGACAGCAGCGCAGAGGATAGCTTTCACCCTCTGCCTAGCGCCCCCCCCCCATCCACCTCCCCCTTCTCCATCTCCTCCTCCTAGCCTCCCATTATTAGCCGATTTAAATAGATAATAGGGGGCCTTCTTCAGGACATTTTGAAGCAATTAGAACATATCACATTGTCTCTACTTTGACTCCTGTTCCCTCTCAGCAAGCCATTGTGGATACTTCTGGGCATCCTATGCAACAGCTTCCTGGAATTTTGTGGAATGCCGCTGCATCACTAGATGTCAGTTTTTGTGTCAAGGATAAAAACGAGCCATTCTGTTTGCTATAGCTTTGCAATGCACTCGCTCATGTAATTCACTATTCCGTCTTGATCCATGCCAGGACATGCAGTCCCTTTGCCATGATGAGTTACTCTTGGGCTGCACTACTTGCCAGGATGAAGTGGTTCCTGTCCAAGCATTTCCGCTGTTCATCCATTCCCTGCACTTTCAGTCAGCTCTCATTTAACTCTTCCTCTCATCATCTTTGCACAGTCTATTCTTTTGACTAAAAACGTACAGGAGCATAATCATGAAAAGGGATGACTTTACCTTCCTGTGGTTTTTAACTAATTAAATCAATATTATTAGAGCTGATAACCTTATGTCAAAGCACAACCACTGGGCCTTAAGATTCTAGATTGCTGGGTATCATCTCAAGGAATTTTTTATGGTAAGGTCAAGGCTTTATAATTTTATGGAGATAAAACCAACAAGCACCGGGCAACAGTAGTTCTTGCAAACAGTAGTAATTCCAATAGTAACAGTTGTCTAGGTCGTATTTGTGTCAGGATAGATGGTTAAGTAGAGTTTTTGCTGTTATTGTGTTGCCCCTTAGATCTCTCTTTGTTGGAGTGCAAGAGCTTGAAATATTTACAAATGTTGAATTTGGACTCTTTTTTTCCTGTTTAATATTTTCTTCTAACCCATCAATCATTTACTGTGCCTCTGTATGTCTGTATCTCATCCTAACCGCCCCCCCAGGATGGTGCAATGAAACAAAGGCAGTACATTGTTGCCATGTTGTTGATGGCATAAAAGATCCCCTTTATCACAATGGGCAAAACAATAAAAACAGGGCCACTTTTTTCAAGGAAGTGAAAAGGTTGCAAGACAAGGCATTCACAGGCGTCAGGAGCTCTCGTCAAAATACTTCAACAGCACATTGGTCCCTTTTCTAAGCAAAAGGCGTCTAACCCTGGGTGCTTTTATACAAAACACAAAAATAGACTTTATGCTGTATTATACTTTCCTATCCCAAAGGCTAGAAGGCAAAAGGACAGACCCCACCCACCAATCCCTTACTTTGGTTTGGTGGTGCTTGCTGTGAAGGGCATTCCATGATGTGTAAAACACAACAGTTTTGACAAGTACTGTAGAAAGCAGGGCTTTGAAAATATCCTTTTTGCCAAATCCAATCTCACAATGCAGTCTAGTACTGCACAAAAATTCAGGCTGAATTTCTTTTGAATTCCTTCCTATTGTCATACGAAAATTTGTGCAGTTTGTTGCTGACACAATACAAGTGTCTTAGAATTTAAAAAGAAATAAAACAAAAGAAGAGATGACAAAGTGCAAAGTGAAATTTTACCTTGTTGTTCAAGACATCTAGCATTGTTTATCTTTAATAGTTTCACTAGTTAGTAGAGGTAAAAGGAACATTCATTCTCACTTTTGTAGCATTATGCTTAAATGCACTGTAATAACAACACAAAGATGAAACTATCCTTGTAATTCTACAGTGTTTTGTCAGCTTTTGTAGTGTGAGAGAAGTCAAAGAGGCCAAATTTGACCCAGTTCAGCATTGTCTGTTTGCCTATTGGGAAATAAGTGATATTGAAGCAAATCATCTGCATCAATCTGTAGACTGAATGTCAGTCTTATAATGCCAGACCTCCAAGACCTTAAATTTAAAGTGAAGTAAAATCACTGAGAAAGTAATTCAGGTCATGGTCAAAGAGAATTATGCAGCCACTGTTATCTGCTATCCAAATCCTAAGTTGTCACCTCATATGGAAAAGATAGGAAAAATGTATACTAAAGATCCAACCGTCTGTCCGTCCGTCCATCCATCTTCTTAAGAGTTCATGGATTTCCAGGCTGTGGGGAGGTGGAGCCTATCCCAGCTGTCATAGGGTGAGAGACAGGGTAAAACATCTCTTTTTTTTTTAAATAGGTCTTACAAGCCTTATATGTGTCATTCTGTGGTTTACTCATGAAAGCAGCCACTGTCATATATTTGTCATGCAACATAAACATAAGAATAGAGTATGAATTTAAAACTAAGTAGAAGCACCCTCTGGCTCAGCCTATTTAGGTTGACCCTGATAATATTTAGTTAGCATTTTAGGCAATAGTTGTCCTTGTTGGGATGACTGAGATCCTGTATGTGACAGAGAGACAAAACAAAAAGAGACAAATCCATAGTTATTTTAATTACTAGGCTTTGCTACTGACTCAGGCATGGCCACTGAGATCTGTTGTGTGGTTTTTGTGTTGAGGTAGTAGATTGAATTATTGTTCCACATGCTCTGAAACACTGTTTGTCTCAGTGTAGAGCACATGACAAAGTCACTTTGTGACACAGGTTGTTTTGTTCATTACTCTTGTCCCTGTGGTGCATTCCAGTGAATGGAGCGCTTGGATAATGAATCAAAACAATCTTTACAGACAAACACATTCTGATTTTGTGATGTTGAAACTGCCTTTTTTCATGATAGATGCCTCAAAGCATCATATGTTTTAGCCAGAATGGTAAGGGAGAAAGGTCTATGCCAGAAAACCTTGATCACTGGAGAAAACCCCATAGAGTCCAATTTTAGCCTTGGGACTGTAGGAAGTTTTCTACATGTTTTGTAATTAGAAGGTAAGCAGTTAATCCAAGAGGCTGTTTGGCAGGCGCTGTTTTTCTACTTGTAAGTTTTTCACTTATATGTAACAAAATTGAACTTGTCATTCGTGAATTTCATATTTTTATTGCTTGCAAAAAGTGTTTACAGAGTCAAAGTAATATGTAAGTTGTAATTATATACACATAGATTTATATGCTGATGATATAGCATCATTTTGAAAAGGGATTCTCTCATGACAAATCCTGGCTGAGAAATTTGCTGAAGTCAAGTGCAGTGCACGTTCAAGCCCTTGGCCTGGCTTGGTTTTTGGGGAGTGAACCAGCAATGCACGGCTGGTAATGACAGGTTCCATGTTGCCCGTGGCTTGTGGCCCATTGCACTGTTTGTTTGGAGAGTGGTGCTCGGCCGTGAAGTGCTGGCCCAGCTGGCAGCAATTCCATTGCCCCTTTGGCCCGATGGCTGGGTCTTGTTTGGACCACACCAGCCAGGCAGACTGGCATCCAGGCGGCTGTAGAGGAAGAGGTGGAGGAGGGAGGATGTGACAGAGGAGAGGAGCTGTTGGCTGAGCACCTTGGTGCTAGGCCAGGCCTGCTGCCAGCTGTAGGGAAGACTTCCCGGCTTACACCACAATCTTCACGTCCCTGTGGCGACAGGGATCTTAGTTTGCACTTCCATGGTCAACATCATCCCATCGTGATCTGTCTGAGCGTGAACAGCCTTGCTCACAGAATAGCTGAAAACTTGGAAAATATCCCCCCCCAAGCAGATAAGCTTTTGGTATGATTTTTATTACTGCAACCCCTAGTGTAATATAACACAATATTATTTACAGCCACATACATGCACATTCGCTCCACGATCCAAAACTTCAGTTGCCCGTTTTGCTTTTGGAAATCTTCTTTCAGTGATGTAATAATGAGAAACAAAGTGTAATTAAAGTTGCCTACTTAATTCAGTTGACTGTCATTTGTCAAGATAATTTAAAAAAGAAAATCTTTACAAAATTTGAATACACTAAGTTCAACTGAGTAATATTAGCAGAAAGTCACAAAAATATCTTGTGATAATTAATTTGATTCATTATACTCTATATGCAGCTGGGTTCAAAAAGAGTTAACACCGATCTTTTGTGACCCCGTCAGAAGTATATTTTCAACACGTTTTGGGCACTGCATCTTGTTAAAGATCCTCTACATGCATGTTCAAAAATAACAACTGAGTCTCTGCCTTCCTTGAAAAAAATCAGAATAAATGATGATGTAAATGGTTTTCATTTAAAAGTTTAACTGCGCCACACAAGATCCCTCCTACATCTCTGAAAGATTGTACAAAATGTATTTGGAAGTGTCCTCATGACACTGGTGTAGTTTGCCTTTTGGACCGGAAATTACTTCCAGACCAGTTAGGATGTTAGAAATGCTCAGAGGAACACCTCTTAAACTCAAATTTTAAGTGAGCGGAGAAGAACTTTCCACTTTCAGCAGAAGAATTTGCAAACAGTCTTGTAGTGCCAAACTCTGCACAAACATACTAAAATGCAAAAAAAGTAACAATGACAGAAACAAATTTTTTGGATTGAGAAGACTAAAGAATATTGTCCAACATACTATATAGTTGATTTGACAGACAAGCTTCTCAACATAGGGCCTTTTTTCATATAGGCCCTACACAAATATCCAGTTCTTTCTAAATTGTCACTTAAAGCCCTAAAAACCATTGCATTTCAAAATTTAGAGTCACTTTGTTTATTTTCTGTTTGCTGGGTTACATGCGTACATCCTGTCAGCCATCATGTAAACTTTAACCCCCGCCCTGTATTCCGATGGCGCCAGGGCTAACATTGCTTCACTGTTAAAGGGAAGTTGTGAGGACATTGATGTCTTGGCCTAGCATCCTGGTGTCACTTTCCCAGCCTGTTTGTGGAGCCCGCCAATCCCCTCATTCTCCACAGCTGACCTGAATGCATCACTCAGTATCACACACATGCGAGGAGCCTGATTTTCCAGCCAGCAGCAAATGTTTTCCTACTGTTACCGTTGCATTATTATCATACACTGCCTTCGCCCTGTGACTTGGCTCATATTGAGGCTCTGTTGGTTAGATTTTTTTTTTTTTTCCTTTTTTGTCTGAGTCTACAGGCCAAGACTCTACTTTATTTAACAAGACGTTGATGCACACCCATCCCATCTAAAAGTTCCCCTGTGGTATTGCATTTGAGAACAGACTTGACATAAACCATTTCTAAACACTGGTTTCATTTCACCAATCTTTAATTACATCGTTTGGTAGGAACTGAGGTACAGAGTTGAAGCAAAGCACCATGTTAGCAAAGCGTATAATAGTGAGGGATACCACAGCCAGAGGACAGTGGGTCGCAAAGAGGGAAAAATATCATACAAAAACAAATGCTGAAAGAACCACTGAGGTGTTAAGGGCCTACAAATGTCTATTAACTGATTATGACCTAGACAGGAAATTTTTAACACTACAACTCTGTCCTGCAACCATAGCAGTAATAGCAAAGAAGTCATTTCTTGAAGAAGTTGTTAATTTTCATCAAATGTTTCTCAAAAATGAGATGAAACAAAAATAAGTACTTAAGTTTAAGTTTTAGTTTTATTAGTTTTACACATGATTATTTCATTACAGATTTTAATAAACAAAGGATACTACAAACAACACAATAGCTAGCACATCTAAATAATTTAATTATTGTATAAGAAGAAGATTATGTAAATGTTAAAAAGGAATTTTGGATGATATGTGGTATCAGTTACACTAAAATAAACAACGTATTAAAAAATGAGTGCTCACTGTAAAACAGATTGAACAGATCATTGCATTTTAAAACTGACCACACAGTCAGTAATATCGGATTATCGGATTTTTACCAAATTACCAAATATCGTATTGGTCTTAAAAATCCTATATAATTTAGGTAGGGCTCTACAGTCTGCTCTGCCCCAGTATACAGCCCTTCACCTCTCCTCAGGTCTGCTTCTCAGGCCTGAAACCCATCCAGTTCAGCTGCTCTGTTCCAGATTTCTCTTTACTTGCTTGGATTAGTCTTCTACAGTCTGGACCCTGCTCGGCTAAACTAAGGTTCCCACATTGTTCTGCACAGCCAACAACCTGCCCAGTTCTCAACCCGTTCAGCACTGCAATAATTATTCATCTTTTATCGAATTCCAGTCTCCAATATATTTATCTGTCCTTCTCATCTACCTAGCTCTGGCTCATGATATAGCAGCCTTCATACCAAAATGTGTATAAACTTTGTGTTGCAAGGCAACCAGGTGTGCTGCGGTTGTTGAGCGCAGCATTTTACATTGATTTCTATAGGGTCAAAATGTCTCCTTCAGTGGTTCTATGTATAAATGGATCTGATTTGTTTTTTTCCTTTTTATCTCACACACCCCAAAATCCACTATGATAAATAAACCCATTTAGGAAAAGTCATGACATAAGAGATCATGAGGTTTCATTTTAACAGTTGCATGATTTTAAAATGCAGAGGAGTCAAAATGACCCTGTTGGTGGTTCTAGAGACACTACAGGTGAAAAGGTAAAAATGTTTCCAGTTTATTACTTACTTTAAGTAAGTTTTGTATTATAAGCTTTCTGAAATTTGGTTTTTAAGAATGCAAACAATACATTATTTATGTAAATACATATTAATTGTCATACTTTTTAGAACAAAAGTCAGGTTCGAAATTATTTTTTGTTTTGTTGTCACATTAGATTCAGTATTTACAGATGGGATTTTGGAAGTGTCTTTTTTTATTGCTCTGTAGATATTTATTAAATAATGAATACTGTCAATGGTACAAAAAGAAATACATTTTTTGCCATGTTTTTTTTTTTTTAATAAAAATGTTCTATAATCGGGCTCCTAATGGTATATGAACTAGAGCTCGATGGATATAGGATTTTTAAGAATAATACCGATACCGATAGTTGGTGATTTAAAAATCCAGTATTCCAATATATCAGCTGATATTTTTTTATTCTTTCAGACCCACAAAACAAAAACAGATTTCCCCAACATTTGTTATGTGTAGTTATTTATTTACTTGTTTATACTCTGTACAACAGGAAAGTTGCATAGTTGCATAGTTTGGTGGACAAACTTGCAACATCAACACTCATGTGAAGGGTGTTTCTCCCATCTCTTCTTTACTTTCATTTAATTTAAATTTCATTTATTGGCCGTTATAAATACTGATACCAGCAGATCGGCAAATAGCTAATATCGGCCATTAATATCTGCCCACTGATAAATTGGTCGGACTCTCATATGAACACACACCTCTGTAAAAACCTTCAAGAATAAAACTGAAAAGTTTTATGTATGTATGCAAGTGCTACGAAAGTGGCACCGGAAACTTGTATTTAAACTTGTCACTGTAAACAGAAATAATTGACAGTTCTTCTGTCAAGACCGCTTTATGTAAAGACTACAGCCCACAGTCCCTTTCCTGGTATTAATTATCATTTGTACTTTTCAAGATTCACTATTGATGCCATCTTTGTTATAAATTAAATTTGTACAGTTATTTTGTGCTTATTTCTTGGCGTCTTTCTTGCACAACATATTTCAGCTTAGCCTCAAGAAGCCAGCCACAGCCAGTCAATTAATTGTAGGTATACAAACCACTGGGTTGCATTCCAGTTGCTCAGTGTTTCAGTGTATTATTGTGCCATGAAGAGTATCATTGTAGCCCAGAGCGATGGGCAAGCCTTCCTCCAGCTCAGTGACAAAGGCAGCTGTGAGGTCGTCGTCGAGGCCAAGACTATCAGAGCTATTAGTCCAGCAGAGAAGGACCATAACAAGCAGCCCTGTCAAATAATGGTGTCAACGGTGGGATTGTGTAGCTTCATTTGTGGAAGGAATGTCCCTGGTTTAATGGTGACGTGTCGCTTTCTATTGACTCAATGGGTCGGATTTTACCCCTTTCTCTCTCCGAGCTTGTTGTGCTGCAGAATGGTATATTGTACATTTCTATATGGCATACGTTGATTTAAAAATTTTGCTTTTCTCAAACTTCAAGATGTCAGAAAGGTCAGTTGTCTAGGACAGTTGGCCTAGAGACATAGATGTGGGAGGTTGTCATGATAACTCATGTTTCACTGAAGCTTTTCTTGCCTCCCACTGAGACCTGTATTGCATAAGCCTGATCACAAATCCCCAGAGTTTTTTCTTCTTCTTTATTAAGTTTGGTTGTAGTTCATCGATATTTAGAAGTTGGCATAATGCTAAAAGTCTGAGAGTCAGCTGATGGGCAGTTGTGTAGGATTTATCGTCCTTGAGCTGAACTTATTATAAATGTACTTTTATATTGTTTCATAGTGATTTGGTGTTTGCAGTTATGATGGGTAGACACCACAGAAACTAAGAAAACCTTTGCTTATTAAATGTGGCTTTTTCCACATACACATTTCATAGTTTTGAGCATAGTTCTGAGCTTTCAGTGGGTTGTGTAGCCACACTGTTGTGAACACTGTTGTGAGTCTTTCCAGGGTTCCGGATGCTGGTTGCCTTCTGAACTGTCAGAATATCCGTTAATATTGAGCCCCCTCTGCCTTGCCTTACCCTCTGAGTTTCAGCACTCCCTTTACCTGACTTACTGAATAAAATGATTTCTTTGCTCCTCTCTTCTTCTCTAGTCAGAGTATTGCTTTCCCCCTCTGCCACGCCACATCCTCCTTCCTCTCTCCTAACAGTAAACGTTAAGATCCAGGAGTGGATCAATGGCTGTTATCCTTTGATGTGCCAGGACGCATTACGAGCGGTGAGTTCTAATTGGAGCAGAAAGCTAAGGATCAATGTTGGCTGTAATTGCCTGACACAGGGATGGGTGTGAGACTTTATTATCATTAATATTTAGACATGATGTGGGAGGACCCGGCCGGGGCTAAATGTACATCAGTGGTGCAAACCTTTGATCTCAGGAGATAAGCAGATCGATTGAGGGTTGGTGAAGAGTGGCTAAAGGAAAAGAGGTCGTGGAAGTGGGGCTAGCAGGATGCACGAGTTATCATGACCCACACCCTGGATTTTATCGGATTTCTCGGAAGTTTCTCTTGGCTCGGAAAAGGCACTGCTAGGCCTCAGTCCAGAGCGGGTGCCATTAGGCATTCATTAAAACTGTACTTACTTAAAGAGCAATAACCCTGTGGTTTAGTTTTCTCCATTAATTTCACTAGTTTACTTTTGGATCTAGATTTAATAGTGAGAAGAAGCAAAGATAAAGAGATAATAGTCTTTGTTTTCTTGCCAGGGTCCATTGTCAGACAAATGTAACACAATATGATGAAGGAGGAGGCCCTGTGGGGCCCAGGGCTGCTACCTTGGTGTCAGCAAACACGAGATGATGTTACTTAATCTTATGGGTAAAGAAGGGGTCTACTTTGTGTGATGGAACACACCCAGTCTTACGTGTGACTAGAGGGGGCTGGGGCTATCCCCTGTGTCTACGGAGGAGGCTAAGAGCATGCTGAAACTGTGAGGCTGTGATGTATACTCTCAGTGCTGTCTCCTCTGTTTTTGACACCTGGTTCCCCAAGGACTGATACCTTAATCATTGTACTTAGTGAGACAAAGAAAGGTAACAGGTTGCACAAGTGTGTTAGTTTTCATGCCTGTGACCTGCTGCCTGATATTGGACAGGTGAGTGGGAAACCGATCAGGATCCAGGTCAGCTGGGATAACGATCCTGGAAAGATTAAATCAGGGAGTGATGCGTTATAAAATGACAAAGACCAAACACACCAGATTTTCTTTTATAGAAGAAATTTAACCAATTACAGGTGAAGACATAAAGAGATAGAAGATGATTTTTTATTTATTTATATATATTTATATTTTATTTATTTGTCTGTTTTTTTAATATATACTACTTATTTAAAAATATTTCAAAATGTATCCCTTTGCACTGTGAACATATTTGTTGAAAGAAATTACAGTTTGAAATTAGAGCACTCTGGATCCCCATTAATTGTTGCCTTGTCCACTGCTGCTTTTGGCAACAGCTACTTCTCCATAATAAAATTATACTGACCCTGAATAGGATAAGCGGAAGAAAATGGATGGATGGATGTTAATTATTTCATTAATAATGTGTTTTGAAGGTGATGTATAGCTATATAGTTATAAGTATTATATACAATTAATAGATATGCTGACTTACTCTGTCTCTCTGTATGCATCCTCTCATTCTTAAAAAGAACAAGCAGTTGTTGACATTTTGTATTCATTGTATTGTGTTGGTTCTTTGTCTCTGCATTCATGCTTTCCATGCTTGTGTACATCCCTGACAGTACATTGTACAGACACTAGCACCATTGTAGGAAACCCTTGTGCAACAAAAGGCCCATTATGTAACTTTTTGATCATTATTCCAGCTTCAGCAGTGTTATCACAAAGATATGTGACTATTGTGTTTGGTCTGCAAATGTGTGCAAAACATGCATTGTCTAAAACCCTAAAGTAGTAACCAAAAATGTCATTGAGAAATGATATACACTTAACTCATACATGAAAATCAGCAATGGGCCACATTTTTGTTTTGCCACTTGTAAGAGGCCTGTGTTATGGCAGTTAATGTTAAAAGTTAGCTCAATATGCTCTCCTGTGTGCCCAAATGTTTGTGTATGAGTGTTTCTGTTGAGGATTTGAGTATTTGTCTTTATTTTGGCTGTGTGTGTGTGTGTGTGTGTGTGTGTGTGAGACTGTGTGCATGCGGATGAGGTAGTGAGATGAGAAGGAGATGAAGAGCCGTTCAGAAGAGCTTTCTCACTCAGAGGCGTCCCCATCTGTTCGTCTGGGCCTAATTGTTCCTGGGTGCGAAGACGCACAAAAAAAAAAAAAAAAAAGGAGGGAAAGCAACTGTACTCATCCCCCTGTCCCAGAGTTATTTCTGTAACATTAAAAGAGTGCCACCAGCACGCTCCAGATTATTGCCATGTAAATAATGGCACTTGGCTCGATTCCCCGCTAATGAATGTCATTTACTTTTTTAAACGAGGATTAATTATCGACAGAGGACCCCTCTCTCCTCCCACAGGGAGCTCTTTGCAATTAGCTGCCAAAAGATGGCTGCTAATATTTATGTTTTTTAAACACATCTATATGTACGCACATGTTCATATGTTCCTGTGGCATGGTGAATAACCTCCTAATTAATGGTCTGCTTAATTCTGTGAGAGACCGCTGAGAGAGATCACTGATGAGAAGAGGTAAAGAGACCCGTGTCAGCTTAATGTCCCTTCCTCAATTGCGTATAAGGGTTTTTGTTGGATGCTGGTGCTGGACATTGTTTTGAAACTAGGGTAAAAGAGAGAGTTGTGCTGCTTTGGAGCCAGCCTCCTGGTTGCAAAATAAGGCAGGGAAAACAAACACGGCCCTCAAATTAGATTTCCCAAAACATAGCATTCCCTCTCATTTTACACACCACAGTGGCCAGCAGACGAGAATAGAATAACCCGTGAAATCCGCTTCAGATTCAGAATGGCATAGTCGCTGGAACACTTGATAAACGAGGGCCCTCTGGACCTATCAAATAATGCTGTTTTCTTCAGAAAGACCTGAAATTCTTACCAAATTTCCCAGTTTTACACATGTAGTGAAACTGCTCAGATAATGTGTATGTGCTATCACTGTTGGATATAGCTAAAAACTTTTCCCCCTTGCTCTCTTTCTTTAACTCTTCTGTCAAATCCACCTCTTCATTCCTCACTCCTTCCCGCCCGTATGCTCCCACACTTCTTCGTTTTTTTCCCACTACACTAAGCTGCCTCTCCTTGCGTGGGTTGCTTCAGCTAATGCATTTAACCTAAATGAAGGAGAAGATGAGCATGATGGGAATTTCTGCCAGCAGTGGCACTGCTTGAGGTGTGGACCCCCTCCAGAGAAGCAGAGACTTTAAAATGCCACAGAGCTAAAAGGGTTAAATTTGTAAATGGCCGCGACTAGTTTTTTGTGTTTTTGTTGCAGCATTTGGTTTTATGCTTCTAAGTTGTCAATTGGTTTTTGACCAGCAGGCCAAATAAGGTTGAGTAATGACCGTAACAAAGTTCAAGACTAAAATAATTGTTTGTGTCAAGGCAGGAAACTAATTAAAAGAAATGTTCATATTGGAAAAAAATCATAGTAATATTTAATGGAACATAAGAGGCAGCTTTTCTAAAGTCTTCCTAGAAGCAAGTCTCATAACTCGGCAGTCATCTTGGAATGAATCCAGGCAGTTATTTTGAAGCCCCCATCTAATAAATGAATGGGGAGGGAGCTATAACTGTAATGTCAAAGGTCAGTGGGACATAAAACGTGCATGTCTGAAATCACCAGTAAAATCCAATTAAAACCAATTAAAACATTTGGTGACTTTGGCCCAGAATAAGGTTTAAAAAGCTTTTCCAGCCTGTTGTACTTTTGCTACACATGCACAGAGTTTTACAACATTACGGCTTATTAATAGCTCAATCTAGAGAGCCTCTCTGATCATCCCACCAGATGCCATGCAAATTCACATTATGGACACAGCAATCCAAGATAAAGTAAAAAAGTATATTTACCTACATATTTACTACGATAACAAGTAGTAATGCCTGCCACCACACAGCTGAAATAGTCCTGAACCTCTACTATGTGCGTGTACATGATCGGCTAATATGTTTCCCAGTTTAGCAGGAAAACCAACATTTTTGGCATTACAGATTACTCCCATTGATTCTGGATTCTTTGAGTGCCATGTCCCGTCCTCGTATAAGGTATCTGACTTTTCTCAATCAAACTTAACCCCGTGAATACAAAGTGTGCGTCGCATTCTGGCTCTGATGTGCCCACTCACAACAATGCTTGCAACAGCACCACACGCATTGCAGTTCTTTTCAGAAGTTTATCTCTGCTCTCTGCTCTGCATTACTTAAAATAGTGCCAGGTGTAATTCTTTTTTTAAATTAAAAAAAAATTTTTTTTTTTTTTTTTTTACGGAAGCCATGTCAAGCTGCACGGTGCAGTTAAAGAGGGAATGAAGTAAGACACAGGAATGGTATTGAGGTGTCTCGCTTCATGCACAGATTGCATCGCAAAGAGGGTGCTGCACCAAAAACCTCCTTGTAATTGCTTTGGTTGCTAGTAGATTGTTGGTAGTTTACATGGTAGGTGTCGATTTGTCTGCAAACGCTCGGTAACTACTAGCTGAGCGGTAGTAAAACTTGAAAAAGTAGAAAAAACTAACTGGAAACGGAGAACGTTTCACTTGACCCTGCATTGTTACATGTTAAAAATGGTGGACAAGTTAATGTCACGTGGTTAGCAGTCACGTGACTGCAAAACCTCAATAGAGGAATTTTTCAAAAGAAAAGACCCTGTTCAGACTAAATGCTTTACTTCTGATCTGAAATGCTCTGAGAGTAACTTGGAGACACGTTAAGGATGGACCAAATCTGTGTCTGAGACATGACGTCAAAGGCACGCACCTGGTATATTTTAGGGGTAAGTCAGCATGAGGCCAGTCGACGCAAAAGGGGGCTTATGTGTCAGACTTGCCCACTGAGACAGGAGTTATGATAATGGATAACTGTGAGAAAGGCTGGAGTCTAGCAGAGGTGGCAGTTACTATACCGTGGGCTATAGTCATCCTCCCTCCCCCCCGTTCAGCTCCCTCCATGTTTTATAGCAGGATTCTGTTGCTGCTCTCTGGCTCACCTCTCAGTGTGAAATGAGCAAGTCTCGACTATCCTCCTCAGTCCGCCAGTCGAGCTCACAGTTACACGTGAGCACTGCCAAGAACGGCATTTCTGCCTGTGTCCAAACATGTGGAGGTGTATGATCTGCTGAGTGTGTCATTTGACATGTGTGTCACAGTGCTTGAGGAAATGTCTGTGTGTGTACATGTAAGTGTGTGTTTATGAACTTCTAAAGAGGGAGAGACTCGTTGTTTATACATATTTACTTTACTGCTGATATGACGCTCACAATAACAGGTAAACAGTAGAAGGTTCTCATGTTTTCTCAGTCAAGAGAACTCTCCTAAATAATGTAGTAAAAAGTACAGCATTCTTACATCAATGCTATTTTCCACCTTCTTTTCTGTTGTTTCATTGGCCCTCTCCTCTCTTTCTTTCTATCTCTCTGTCAGTAGGAGGGTGAGGGGCTTGCTCCAGGCTGCAGCAGGTTTAGCAGATTCTGAGGAGTGCGAGAATAATTTGGGATCAGCTCCGTTTCATCATCTGCTGCTGTCAGAAGTTTGTTTCTGAAGCAGGAGCCTGAACATTTGCTTCCTCGGATGATGTGTCACAAGTGGCACTTTGTTGAGCAGTTGTATTTGTCTTTGGCAGGTTTTACATAGTGGAGCGTGAATGTGGATTGTACAGTGAGCAATCCTGCTTTCTGTTTAGTGTAAATCAGGGCTTTGTCAGAACTTGTATTCTTGTTGTATAGTGTTTGATTTATATTTGCATTTGTAAGTTCCCACAGCTTCACCAAAGATATACGCCTACATAAAACTCCCCTTTTATTCACCTTTTATTTTGTTATTGGATATTCAGAACTATTGTGTTATATGTTCCATGACCAAGTACACTGGATGTTTTTGCAGTGTCATTCTCATTGTTGTCAAAATACAGGCATATAGGAAGTGTTATCAGGTGAGGCAGGTTTATGGAAGATTAAATGAAGAATTTTTGTTCTGCTGTAGTAAAGATAAATGATATGATTTCACCCATTAGTCATTCAGTAAATGTTCTATCCAGGCTTTCTTTGGAATTGAAACACATTTGGCATAAAACTGATTGTTGCTACTGTGAGTTGAACAGGCTTTTATCCCATGTACCTGTGTAGTTCAAAGGAGAATCCGTGGAAGTGGATGTTAAGCAGTTGAAATGCTTTTAAAGTGCCCGTGTGCACGAAGTGTAAGTGAATAAACAGACAAACAACCACAAGCCTTTGCAGACCGAGTCCCCCTGGCTGTTGGCCAAACAGGTAATTCCTGCGGCATAGTTTTGGAAGGGCCACAGCAAGCCAAGCCTGCCTCAGCAGTCAGACTGTCTGCACATTTCTGTTGCTGATGGCATACCAGGGGCGCCATTTTCCTCTCTGAGACAGACAAGCCAGAGGATCTGATTGGCCTTCCGCCAATGCACACTCACAAAGGCTCCTTTGACAGCAGGTCAGTCGGTTAACCAAGCAGTAGGCAGAGGGATAAGACAAAAAAAAAAAAAAATCCTCACCCTCTTCACTCCTAAGCTTTGTGATTAAAGGGTTCTTCAAGCTAAAAAGGGTGCATCGTAATCTTATCAAAAATGCACAAACATATTTTCAGGTACATTAGTGGTTTTGTATACCTTCAGATTCCATTGGAGCAACTGTTTGCTGGCACCACATCCACAGACATGGGATCTGAGTGTGTGCTTTGAATTCATGCGCAAGTATTGACCTATGCTTGTATGTTTTTTTTGTGTGGGCTTAAATCCTTGTGGCCTTGTGTAGACAACCAGGCTGGCACAAGGATATCATAAGTATGTAAAACAAATATCTGCTGTTATTCTTCCCTGCTTGATATTATCTAATAGAGGCAACTATGTCAAATCCGGTCCAGTATCATGCGACAGTATTTTTGCGAGCTAAATATTTCTATCAGAATTGGTGCATGTTACAGCTACATGGAAAATGTTTGGTTTAAGGCCAAATTTCATTTTACATTAATACTAAGTCTGTATTATGACCAAGATACATATGTGCTCAATGATTAGTTCATCCTGGTTATGATGTCAACGGAGCCTCACATCTTATATTTTCATCATAAAGCTGTGTAGGAGCTGACACAGTACCTTAAATAGCTGTTGATGTTCTCCTGTGCGCTCATTATCTCTCCAGTCCAGGCTTTGCTTCTCTGCTTTCTCCTGCCGCCCATCCCCTCCCCTGTGTATCGGCCGCTTTGCATACGACTGATGTTTAAATGCTGCATTGTTAACTGACGTGGGGTAGCCCTTTGCTGACCCGGGAGGTATTTGCTCGTTTGATCATGGGGCAGCAGTTTTAATGTATCGAAGCAGCGCCGCTCCGTAAAACCCCTGGTATAAGTAGAGACAGAGGGCGAAGGCAGAGCGAGGGATCCATTGGTTACAGGCCTGACGGTACAGAAGGAAGGTGATTATTAGAATATCTATTGGTCAGCAAGGCCAAAGGGAACGCTGCTGACCCTGCATTTCCTGCTTATGCTGTGCTGGTGGGTGTTGGTATTTCAGGGGGGTGTTGTGAGGGTTGTGGCAAAGACAGAGAACAGGGCTCCATTGATGAGCAGATCCAATATTTTCCATCATAGTGTGGTTTCTTTCTTCTTTTTTTTTTATGAGACTTCAGGCCTTGTTCTGATGTTTATTTTTTATACTGTAGCTATATGACATGCTACAATAGACTTTATTTCTGAACTATGTATTTTGTGCAGAAACGTGGTTACCTTTAACATCCAGCCATTGATTCACTTCCTACAGTTATTTCTGGGCCTTAGTTTGTCACAAAGACTAGAAGAAGGTAACTGAAAATCTCAGTGTCAGTGAAAACCACCTTGCCTTTTACTTTTGGGTCTCTGGATACAGAAAACCCACTTCAGCAGCTGACAACACAACAGAAAGAAGTGTTGAGAAAGAGGGAAAAACAATGACACAAACAGGATACAAGTTTGTGTTTACACCCTGGGACCTGTGTATCAAGACCCTGCCTGCACTGAAGCTAACCAGACTCTGGCCCCTCAAAGGAAAATATTGAACACCCATACACCCTTCTTGCCTTTTCCTTACCCTTCTTTGCCCTTTTTTTCCTGCTTTTGTTCTCTGCTTTTCTTTTTGGTTCATTTCTTGTAGGGTGTCTTTCAGAGTGGCAGTGACCATAGATACCAGGGGGGAAAACCTGTGGAAAAAAGAAAGAAAGAAACACACTCCGCTCAACTTGATGATTAATATTTGATGGACAGTTCCCCCATGAATTTCCCATAGCATTCCATAGTGGGCTTGTGATGTGAATCGAGATTATTTGACTTGATGCACATTTCATCGGCAGCATCAGATGACCTGATGGATCAACTTTTTTTTATAAGCAAACAAAAAAAAGAAAAAAGAAAATTTGTGTCTATATGCTTGTACTTTTCAGGCTTGCAAAAAGAAGTCATTTGTTGTCCCCAAGAACGAGCAATGATTGTCATTAAGCACATTTGACAGTGTTTTCAAAAAACACTTCCCTTTAAATTCCCTTCTGAAATATAATGTTAATAATCTTCAGATTGCCTCCCTCCCTCTATATCTATGTCAAGCACTGTGCGTCCTCATGAGATCTCACAACTGCATTCAGTAAATATGGATTGCCTCTTTTATTTCCAAACGTCCCAAAGCAACCCAGATGCCCCTTGACTTTTGAACCATGGTTCACAGAAAAGCAGAGGTGAAGCAGCAATCTGCATCTCTCATGGTGCCTCACGCCCACACTGTTTCTGAGACGGAGAGAGAATGCCACATGAGTTTACCTCCAACGATGAAAAAAAAAAAAAAAAATTAAAGGAGAATTCATAGTTGATTAACGCGGGCTGTCATCGTGAGCTCCTCAAAGTTCTTCTCTTTTTGTTTCCCCCTATCATTTCCCAATTCCTTGCTTCTTTTACTTTTTTCCAAGCTTTTTTTTTTTTGCAGAAGACTGACCCTGCATGGTTGCAAGTCTTGATTAGCAGGGCTTCAGAGCTCAGAGTCTATTGATCGGGTCTCCAGAGCACTAAGCAAATGTAGCTGGAGAAACAAGTCAATAATGCTGTTACTGCAACAATCCCCGTCACACTGGTGGCTTCCCCCGCACACTCCAAATAGTTATTTCATGGGTTGGGGAAAGGAGAAGAATTGGGTGGTGAGGCACGCAATTATGAGAAAATCAGCGTTACTCAAAATTCTGGTTGTGCACACTTGCTCTTTTTTTTCCTTCTTTGACTGTCTCATTCTCTTTATAAATGTTCTCTGTTCTCCATTCTGGACCTCTTATTGTATCTTCAGCATAGTTTTGTCTGTGACTTCATTCATGTAAAGACTGCTACACAAGTTTATTGTAATCCATTACTTAACTTCCCTTTCTCACATCTCCCAGGTCAATAGCACCTCTGTCTCTCTCCCAGCTTAGACATGGGGACTAGGGAAGCTAGTCTGCAAATTTAATGGAACAGCATGGATTATTTAGACTGACTAAAGCCTCCCTTGTAGTGTCAAATAGGAGGTTGTGGGATGACATTGCAGCCCTACATTCTCTCTGTCTCCTGCTCTCTCTCCCTGCTACCTGCTGGTTAGAATGATCTGTACCCACATGTCCAAATGAGATGGACCTGATGGATCACATATTCTTTAATTGTTATGTGTTATTTTCCACCAGTTTGCCAGACGCCCTCCTGTGGTTTTCACATATTTTACCCAACACTGACTTGACGCACAAACATGTGCAACATTACTCTTGTGGAGGGTTTTTAAACACATGCATGTACAGTCTGACACTGTGAACCTTTGCTAGCTCAGTCCTTTCATACCTCCAGGGTAGAGCAAGGAGCAAGAGTGGCCTCGCGGTCAAAAGGCCAAGTTCAAGAAATGACTTTTTCTCTCGTTCACCCATGACTCTGACATGTAATCCAGGCTTTGCCAGTCTACATTCAGTCCACACTGACATGCAAGCGTGACCTCTGACTTTGAGATACTAACAGAGGTCACAGATTCTAGCTGCTTTCTTTACAGTCAGCCTAGTTGCTTGTCCTGAATAACTGTGGTAGGTTGAAACAAACCAAAAGTTACCAGCTGAAGTGAGGTTAGCCCTCCACTTTATTCACTAGTTTTGAAAGTCTGATGGTGTCATATACTGTAAATGTACACTAGTTTCTTCACTGTTCTCTATAATCTGGCCATTGCATTTAGACAGAACAATTCTATTATGGGTATGCTGTACAATAATGTGGTATTTTGCTGGTTGTTTGTATAGAAATAGGCAGGCAATACATGATTGTGACTTGGTCAGGGCAGGCTTTTTTTTTTTTTTTTTTTTTTTTGAAAA
>VUQI01026666.1:0-12347 GCA_015106735.1 Paratilapia polleni
AAGAAAAAAGCCAACATGCCTGCTGAAATCAGGCCATGCATAATTCAACCACAAACATATTTTAGATCAAAATTTAAAGGCAGTTAAAAGTCAAAAATATGTTTTTGTAGTCTGTGAAAATGTTTTCCCACAGAAGATATTGCTTTTAAAACCATGTAAAACACACACCAAAAAGCACATTTTAACATTTGGTTGTTAGCATTAACAAATAGTTGCCATTTGCTTTGATTAAACTACTGATCAACGAAACAAGAGAAGGTGTTACACAGTAAATACACAAACATTACTGAACAAACATTGCAATCTTTGTGCATACTATTAACCGGTATTCATATACAAAAATTTGTAAGCTGTCACTACAGTAAGTATATGGATTTTATATTATTGCTGCCTTAATTTGAGGTTCTGTGTGTTCTTGTCAATCTGTCACAAACAAACAAAATCTAAGCGTGTTTGATTTGTCTGTCACATTGTACAATCTTCTACCTCTTGCAGGGTTGGCACTTCATTGTGTGGTCGGCATTCACTGAAAGGAATATAAAGGTGACTGTGAATTTATGTACTTTTAAGTGAGATTGTTATTACATTAGAATGTGAATCAGTATGGCTGCTGTGAATATCAATGTAGTGCTTTAGCATCCTCTGAGTTTACTTACTTGGACAAACTGTGCAGGGACATTTTCTGCAGATCAATGAATCATCAGACCCTTCATTGTAGTATCCTTCTTTACAGCCACATTTTACATTACTATTAAAGGAGCAGGGCTTTATGGCCACCTGATCATCTGAGGGGAAAGCAAAACACAGTATTTCCATCTCAGTCTAAATAATTATAATACACACAGTCCTGACAAGGCCACAGGATTACATGTTGTTCTCTAAAGTCAAATTCTATTCATCAGTTGCTTCAGTTTTCACAAAACTAATTTCTAAATTCTGCTTCAGTATTTATGTTAAACCCAGTTCAAGACAGAACATATCGTTAAGAGAGCAATAATAAATTAACAGGGAGTTAAAAGTGGAATGCACACAAATTCACATGTCTTTAGACTGCAAAGTCTTCAATCTCTTTATACACAGCCTCAAACTGATACCCTGCAGGTTATTAGTGAAATACAATGTTGAAAGATTTCCCACCCTCGGCAGATTTATCATCATAATAAGAAAAGAGGTTTATGTTCCAGCAGTTTATTTAAATAACCAGAAAATATCAGTCTGCTGTTTTATTTTGATCAAATTAAACTTCACAACTTCAACTTCCCCTTATACTTTATCACACAACCCGACAACATGTGTAACAGTCAGTGAATGGTGTGCAGGATACTTACGATCACATGAGCCACATCTAAGACATTTCCCTGCATAGTTTTCTATTTCTGTGAAGGTGCCATCTTCACATTTTTTGCATTGGAAATTTTTAACTGGATCATCACAGCTACCAACTTTATGATATCCTGGGAAAGAGAGAGAGAAGGAGAAAGATAATGTGTAAACATGATGCTTCCACAATGACTTTACAAAGACCAATAATGATCAGTAATGTTCCTTGTTATCTTACCAGCTGGGCACACTTTGTAACATGAATCATTGGTTTGTAGTGTTCCTTCAGTGTGACTCTGTCCACAGGAAATCAGTGCGAGTATCAGTGGGAACACCTGAAACAAAAACTGACCTCTGAAGATCTGAGGTAATATATTGATGAAGATGCTCCCACATAAGCAGGACTGACATTTTGGCACTAAAGCTGCCACAAAAAGACCACTAGAGGAGAAATTATTTACTCTAATCAAGTCACTGCAGAGAGAAAACTTGCTTTTTAATTTCTTTACATCATCAAGGAAGTCTAAAAAAAAATTCAAATATGTGAATTACAAATGTAGATCATCCGCTGGCATTAAAGGTTTAACACACATTTTCTGAACTCCAGCAGACACATGAAGTCAATCTATCAAGGTAGAATGACAGAATAAAAGAAAAAACAACAAAAGAAAAGAAAAAGAAATTTGAAACGGAATTGAAATACCACGCAGATCAGTGGAGATTTGGTCAGTTTTGTAAACAGAGTTGAAAAGATGTCAAATCTTAAGACACGAGTATTGGCTGTCTGGATCATCCTCCAGCCAGAGCTTATGAGATGAGAATTTTTTTCCCTCCTACACTAAATGTGACCATCAGAGATCAACTCTGTCACATACATGAAAATATATTAGAAATCTCAGTCCAAACATATGGCTGCAAGCTCCTGGATGTCACTCATCTTTGTAGCCCTTTCCTGATGCAGAATGAACCTGGAATGAATCTGATCAATCATTAACCCTATCATTAAATGTATAATTAAATTCTACACACTTTTATAGTGGGTGAATTTCCAAGCAGCTGTAGCTGTACTGTGAGGCCTCGAAAGATTAAGAAAATTAAAATCTATACGAATATATACTAGGGAGTGCAAACCCCTGTCTAAAGTCACAGGAATGAGACAAAACTATTTGCTCTACAGTAGTTCTTCACAAAGATCAAATATTTTCTGACTCACAGGTGACAGAGTCAGAACAGATCATAATACAAAAAATGAAGCTTGATAGAGCTCTTGTCAATAAGTAAAATGAATCATGATCTGGCCCCACAGAAAACAGGAAAGTTTATAAAAAGTTTCTTGCTGAGTGGTAGGAGGTGGCAGATCTGAGACCCCAGTGATACAATATTCTTCTCGTATTGGCCATTGTGGGCTTCTTTATCCTCCTGAACCCAAAATTCTTGTATTTATGGATGTTGTCTACCCAATGATAACACATAATAGAGGAAACCCACCAGAGGCAATTCTTCTGCTAACTTTTTACATTTTATAGATGTATGATTATTTAAGTCCCTGAAAAATGACTGGCAGGTACATGGGTACTGTTAGAGGTTCTTCATCCACGACTATCTTCTAGTTATTGTGACACAGATTATTGTGTATTTTCAGTACAGATGCACCTAAATAGTAAAATTTTAGAGCAAAAACCTAGTCAACAAAAATGAACAGATTTTACTTCAAAAATTTCAAACATCCAGTGACTTCAGTGTCTCAAAAGTAAACCTTACGAAAAATGTTCTTTATTTTCTGTTCATTTTAGTCTTTTATGACAGTAAATATCTTCAGGGTGGGTAAATGTAAATAAATACATAAATACAATGTAAATAATCATCAGCTGTAGCACAAGTAAATTTACCAAATTATTAAACATGTAGAAACTGTTGCTCCCAGAGCAGCAAGACCATGACGGAGAATCCCAGTAAGGAAGAGACCCGTCTCGCTTCACTCATCCACATACAGCTACATCTCTCCTGTAATCAACACTACAGCCTTAACATGTTGCAGCAACTAATATGAAGCTTCAGTATTGACAACTACAAACTGAAACCACAACAGTGAGAATGTGCACTAGTTGCAGTAATGACAGGAATGCAATTTATAGTCGCTCAAGAATATACAAAAGAAGAGCGCTCAGAAAATATTAGAATTAATAATAAACCTTTTAACTAACCTCATCTTGGAGTCATTAATACATGTTTGCTTCCTCTTATGTAAACATAATCCTTTCCGAAAGTTCCCATAACACCGAATAATGAAAATCCACTCAGACAAAACTGCATTAAAGCACGCTTGAAATTAAACATGCAGATGATCAAAATCCAAACTATAAATTGGATTACTTACCAAGACAAGGTCCATGTTGGGAGAGCAGGCAGTGTGGAAGTTAAACAACCAACCTTTGCTGAAATTCACTCATTTGAAAACAAAAATGTAGTTATCACCAGCAGGATGGGGCACTCTGACTCAAGCCGATGCGTAGATTTCCTTTAAAGCTGACTCAAATTAACGGTTTTAGGACAGCTTTGTTTGTGTGAGTGTGTGATCGCGTATTTGTGGGTCAGAGCTTTCAGTTCTTTGGAGTCTTCAGAGAAGTTGTGCGAGAAACAGGAAACAAAGTGAGATCACATAACCACCCACCCCTTACAGACACATATACGCACATAGTGACTGTGTAATTCCATTGAATCTCAGTGATAATGATGTGGTTCAGACAGAAGTACTAATGATGTACATGGTGATATTTCATAAGCCGGACAAAGTGGTTAGATCTGATGGTGGTTGGGAGTGGTGAGTGTAGGAGGAGGGCTGGTGCATTGTAAATATATTCGGCACATTAGTGGCTTTAAAGCAACTGGGTTTTCTCTTTCACCGGGAACAGAAATTTAGATCACACAGTGGGCAAGAACAGCAGTGAGACTCAAACAAATGCGGTGAGCCCAAATCCTGATCAGAGGAGAGAATATTGATTCTTTTTTTCTTTTTCTTTTGTTCTTTTTTAAAAATCCAACATAAAAGTCTACTTGGCTCTTACACAACACAGTTAGCAGTCATTTGCTGCAGTGAAGCTCATACCGTATCTCAAAAAGTACTTTGTGCTTGACTGTTCACTCAAACACAATAACCTGTGCAAATATACTTGGCATTTAGTCCCCAATGTGTATTTTTTTTAATCAGTCAGTTTCAGGCAACCTAATATTCGTTAAACAATCCAGTCACATTTTATTGGTTCAAAAATTCTGTTCATAATCTGTTTGACATTTTAACGGCACTGAATACAACACTTATTCCAAGAACTGAGAAATTACTCATGGTTGAGGTATAAATTTAGCCTTTATATTTAGAATTCAAAGCAATACATTGTTAACACTGGAAATGGGTACTGACAAGATGTCCAACCCTCACAAAAAGATGACACACATCTTCAAGAAGACATCAATTGGCAATGGTTTCTTTATTTTGGGCTGAATCTGGTTGAAAAGCAAATGTTTTCAGAAATCAGAGCTATAACATAATCCCTATAATAATTTCAGCATTTCTTCCGTGACTACATTTCAGCGGTAATTACAAAGTACAGCGCAACCTCTTTTTCAAGGGTGACCATGTTGCAGTTTGAGAAAGAAGAACACAATATCAGGCACAGCAATAGAACAACTTACAACATAAAAGCAGGAGCCGTAAGTGCAATAGAGAAGGTGTTTGGTTCCCTGCTTAGACACAAAGACACACTGATATAACTCTACGTCCTCAATTCTGTTCTTCTACATAAATTGGATAGTAAGGATTCCACATTAAAAAATTGAAAAATATAGGCACTGCTTGACTTACTAAAATATCCATATCTCATCTGATGTGTCAGTACATTTGATCCAATGACCCTTCTTTCATAGAGAACTACTTTAGCTCAGCAACAATCTCGGGATGTCTGGTGCAAAAAGCTCTCAAGGTCAGTCCACAGTATACATCTATTTTTGAAGTAGTCTGCATTATAGAAGTTGTACTTGAACGTTTAAGATATGTTTTCTGCTGCCTCACTCGATTTCTACCAAACTAGAATAGGCACCTAGAAATTATCCACTGAGACACATATATAAAACTGTGAAATTCAAGTTCTCCTCAGTGACAGCAGGAAGCAGTCCAAATCATTAGGACCACTTCCAGCATATGCTGATCATGTTTGAATAATATATTCAGTATAGACAAGAACATTGCAATGATCTGTTTGTTATTGGAAATAAAATAAACTGGTTTGTAACTTGCAATTGTAAGGCAAATAAAGACCTGACCATATTTTAAGACAAACTGACAGATAGCACATTTCCTCTTGCATTCTGGGACATTTAGATACTGTCCTATAATAAGGACAGTATCTAACAGAGGAAGCTGATGACATATTTATCCAGATGTAAAGAGATAGTGAAACACCCATATGAACGCTCAAATGGTTACTGCTCCTGTCATCACACTAGTCATTAATAGATCCCTGCATTATGCATTTTCAATGGAGTCAGTTCACTTATTCTGTCTAAAAATGCATTTCAAAGTTCATCTGGATCTAATATCGGCAATTTAAATTAATCAAATTTAAATTGCTGATATTATCTTCAAAAGTCTTTCAGTATAAGATTCCCTGTGTTTGCATGCAACGTCTTCTACTGGATTGTAGCAGCACAGAAAAAGAAAACTTCTAAAATACCACTTGATTTTCCATACTCAGGTGGCTGAAGCCTCACAGTAGCTTTAGACAATCATTTAAGCATGTTGCATCCTTTTTTTTTTTTTAAATTATCAATTCCTTTGGCACAATGAGCAAGGAACCTGTTTACTCTTTAAGACACTCCTGGAGAGCTATCCTTTAATATGTGCTGTTTAAAAAACAGTTACTGTGAATTAGTAAGGCAACCCTAACCTGCCTGTTACAAGGACTTTTGATATGTAGACATGGTGTTCAGCGCAGGTAGTTCAGGGCCTCACTCCAACCACAGGAACAGAGTGTGTACAAGAGATATTGGGTATTCAATATTGATATTCAACCACAAACATATTTTAGATCACAATTTAAAGGCAGTTAGAAGTCAGAAAAATGTGGGGTTTTTTTTGTTTGTTTTTTTAGTCTGTGGAAATGTTTTTGTCCATCAAAGATATTACCTTTAAAGTCATAAAACACACACACAAAAAGCACATTTTAACATTTGGTTGTTAGCATTAACAAATAGTTGGCATTTGTTTTCAACTACAGGTCAACTAAACATCACAAGAAGGTATTACACAGTAAATACACAAACATTACTTTGTGCATACTATTACACAGTTTTCATTTTCAGTACACTGTAAGGTATCGGTACAGTCAGTTCTCTGTGCACTCGCCTATCACAAATGAACAAAATCTGTTTAATATGCTTTTGTTTGCCACAGTGTAAGGCTGGCAGTTCCTTGAGTAGACGGAATTCCCTGAAAGGAATATGAAAGTGTTTATTTTCAAGTGAGAGTATTATTGTATTACGTAAGCTAGCATATGAATCAGTCTCGCTACTGTGAATATCAGTCTGGTGCTTTTGCGTTTACTTACTTGGACAACCTACACAGGAACATTTCATGCAGTTCAATGAACCATCAGACTCTGCATTGTAGTATCCTTCTTTACAGCCATATTTTACATTACTATTAAAGGAGCAGGGCTTTATTACCACCTGATTATCTGGGGGGAAAGCAAAACACAGTATTTCCATCTCCGTCTAAATAACTGAAATTTACACAGTTCTGACAAGGCCACAGGATTACATGTTGTTCTCTAAAGTCAAATTCTTTTCATCAGTTTCAACACTAGTTCAGTTAATACAAAGGTGATTTCTAAATTCTGGTTCAACATTTATGTTAAACTCAATTCAGGACGGAACTTGTCTTTAAGAGAGTAAAGAAGAGTTAACAGCGAGTTAAAATGGAAATGCACACAAATTCATATATTGTCTTTAGACTGCAAAGTCTCCAGTCTCAGTGTGCACAAAATCAAACTGATACCCTGCCAGTTAACAGTGAAATATAACCCTAGACACATTTAATTAATTAAAGTGTTTCAACTTTAATTTAACAGAAATATGAGATCATTATAATAAGATCATCATAAAAAAGGTATATGATGCAGCAAAAAAAAAAAAAAGAGTATCATATTTTATATATTTAAATATCCAGAAAATCAGTCTACTATTTTATCTTGGTCCAATTTGACTTTAATCCCCCTTAAACGTTATTACACTAGCTGACAGCTTGTGTAACAGTCAGTAGAAGGTGAGCAGGATACTTACGATAACATGAGCCACACCTAAGACATTTCTCTCTGAAGTTGTCTACTTCCGTGAAGGTGCCATCTTCACATTTTTTGCATTGGAAATTTTTAACTTCTATGGAAACTAACATTTCCATAGATGTGTGTTTAAGTCCACAAAAAATGACTGCTAGAATTACTGTGTACTGTTTTATGCATTCAGCACAGACACATCTAAATATTGACATTCTAGAGATAAAATAAGCAACAATCAAATCAATTTACAAAAAAAAAAATTATTATAGGTTTAAAAAAAAAGCAAAAATTTCAAATATTCAGTGACTTCAGTGTCTCAGATGTAAACCTTAAGAAAAGCATTCTTTATTTTCTGTTCATTTTAGTCTTTTGTGACAGCAACCTAAATATCTTTAAGGTGGGCAAATGTAAATAAATACACAAAGAAAATAATCATCATGTAGAAACTGTTGCTCCCAGAGCAGCAAGACCATGACAGAGAATCACAGTAAGGAAGAGACCCGTCTCGCTTCACTCATCCACATACAGCTACATCTCTCCTGTAATCAACACTACAGCGTTAACATGTTTCAGCAACTAATACAAAGCTACATACGGAGCTTCAGTATCAACAACTAAAAACTGAAACCACAACAGTGAGAATGTGCACTAGTTGCAGTAATGGCAGCAATATGTAAACATATGTAAACATAATCCTTTTCACTAGTGAATAATGAAAATCCACTCAGACAAAACTGCATTAAAGCACGCTTGAAATTAAACATGCAGATGATCAAAATCCAACCTATAAACTCGATTACCAAGACAAGGTCCATGTTGGGAGAGCAGGCAGTGTGGAAGTTAAACAACCAACCTTTGCTGAAATTCATTCATTTGAAAACAAAAATGCAGTTATCACCAGCAGGATGGGGCACTCTGACTCAAGCCGATGCATAGATTTCCTTTAAAGCTGACTCAAATTAACGGTTTTAGGACAGCTTTGTTTGTGTGAGTGCGTGACCACGTGTTTTTGGGTCAGGGTTTTCAGTTCTTTGGAGGCTTCAGAGAAGTGGTGCTAGAGACAGGAAACAAAGTGAGATTATATAACCACACACCCCTTACAGACACACATCGACCCAAATGCAAGATGCCAAGGCAGAGTTTCAATAAACAGAAAGTGAGTTTTAATAGCTGTGATCCAGATTGTAAACATAGCTAACATAACTAAAACACAGACCACGAGTGAACTTAAGAGAAGGAAAAACACAGAAGGATGAGACCGAGGGAAACACTGAGGGGACTAATAAACTCCATAAATACAAATAGTATAAAGATGTAACCAAAACTGGAGACTCAAAATTCTAAGAAGTAACTGAAAATCCAAAGCTCAGTAAATAGAAAATAATCCCTAAACAATAAACAAAACTTAAAACACAAAAAAACAATTCAACCTGAGTGTAAGAGGAGGGCTGGTACACTGTGAATATATTAGGCACGTTAGGCACCTTAAAGCAAATGTGTTTTCTTTCTCTTTTAAAAAAAGAAAGAAATTTAGATCACACTGTGGGTAAGAACAACACAATGAAAAACAAAAAGTTTTGTTGAAATCATTTTTATTGCATCGATCTGGTAGTTGGTAAGAATGAACAAATAGTTGCCATTTGTCTTGATCAAACTACTGGTCAACTGAACATCATGAGGTTATTCACATTAAATCCACAAACATTACTACAGTTGCAACCTTAATAATTTGTGCATACTGTTATACAGTATTCATGTACAATACACTATAAGCTATCATTACAGTAAGTACATAAACATTCAAATGGTCGCTGCCTTCATTTGCGATTCTGTGCGCACTTAATCTGTCACAAACAAAATCTAAGCATGTTTGATTTGTTTTGTCTGTCACATTGTACATTCTTTCAACCTCTGGTGGGGCTTGCACTTCCTTGTATAGTTGTCATTCTCTGAAAGGAATATAAAGGTGACTGTGAATGTATGTATTTATGAGTGAGACTTTTATTATATTAGAATAGGTATCAATACGGCTGCTGCTTTAACATCCTTTGAGTTTACTTACTTGGACAATTTTTACAGGAACATTTCTTGCAGTCCCTCAAATCATCAGACCCTGAATTGTAGTATCTCTTTCTGCAGTCACATAGGACGTTGCTATTAAAGAAGCAGGGCTTTATTACCATCTCATCATCTGGGGAAAAAGCAAAACACAGTATGTCCATCTCAGTCTTAATAATTGAAATACACGTAATCCTGACAAGGCCATAGGATTTCCTGCTGTACTTCCATCTATCTATCTATTAGGGGAATGCCACGGCATTCCCAAGCAAGCCGGGAGACATAATCTCTTCAGCATGTCCTGGGTCTGCCCTGGGATCTCCTCACAAGTGGAGATGCACAAAACACCTCACCTAGGAGGAGCCAGGAGCCATCATAGCCAGATGCCTGAACTACCTCAACTAGCTCCTTTGGATGTGGAGGAGTAGCCGTTCTACTCTGAGCTCCTCTCGGATGGCCAATACTTGAATGAACTCCTTCACTTGGGGCAGGAACTCATTGCCAACCAGGAGTGGTCATTACACATTTTTTTCACCCAAGAACCAAGGTCTCAGACTTGGAGGCGCTAATCCTCATCTCAGCTGCTTCACACTCTGCCACAAACCATCCCAGTGTGAATTGGAGGTCATCAGTCAATGAAGTCACATCATCGGCAAAGAAATGTTCCTGGGACCACCAAAGCATATCCCCTCCAAACTTCTGGCTGCACCTATAAATTTTATCCATAAATGTTATGAACAGAACCGGTGACAAAAACCTGGTGGAGTCGATCAGCAACTGCGAACAAGTCTAACTTATTGCAGGCAAGGTGGACCAAGCTCTCACTACAGCTGTATGGGGACCAAATAGCCTGTAACAACAGACTTGGTTACCCCATATTCCCAGAGTACCCCCCCCAAAGAACACCCCAAGGAATGCTGTCAAATGCCTTCTCCAAGTCCACAAAACACATGTAGACTGGTTGGGCAAACTCTCATGCACTCTCAAGTATCTTTGTGAGGGTAAAGAGTTGGTCCACTGTTCCATGGCTAATACGAAATGTGCATTGTTCCTCCAGATTCCAAGATTCGATTTACAGATGGACTCTTCTGACATAGACCTTACCAGGAAGGCTAAAGAGTGTGATCCCCATGAAGTTGGAACCACCTTCCAGTCCCATTTCTTTAAAAAGGGTTTGCCAATCCAAGGGTGCTATCCTCAGCCTCCATAGAATTTGTCAGCTGTCAACATGTCAGCTAAGACAGCCCCACAATTTCCAGCATCTTGAGGAACTCGGGGCAAATCTCATACACCCCCCAAAGCCCAGTCAGTAAAAGTTTTTTTAACTACCTTGCTGACGTCAACCACAGTGATGGTCAAGCTAACCCTGCATCCTCAGTCTCTGCTTCCTCCACAGAACTGACTATATATAATCAGCAGCATTTCATTCCTACTGTAAACAGTGTGGGTAGGAAGCTGCTTCTCCCTTTTTCCAGTTTCCCAGAATTTCTTCGAGGCCATCCAAAAGCTTTGCTCCATGTTCTAACTGAACTCCACCCACACCTGAGTTTTTGCTTCAGCGACCCTCCACCACGATAAGGAGGTACTGCTACAACTACTATAGTACATGCTGTACTATAAAGTCAGATTCTTTTCATCAGTTTTAACACTAGTTCATTTGGCACAAAGCTAATTTCTAAATTCTGCTTTTGTCATTTATGTTAAACCCAATTCAGGTCAGAACTTATCTTTAAAAGAGCAATGACAAGTTAACCAGGAGTCAACATAGGAATGCACACAAATTCACATATTGTGTTCCTGCTGTGAAGTCTCCAGCTGATACTCTGCTAGTTAGCAGTGAAATACAACGCTGAAAAATTTCCCACCCTAGACAGATTTAATTCATTAAAGTGTTTCGACTTCATCAAACTGCTTTGACACAAATATGAGATCAACATAATAATAAGATAATCATGCAGAGGTTTATGTTGAAGCAAAAAAAAGCATCGTATTTTATATATGTTTAAATAATCTGAAAATATTAGTCTTTTATTTCAGACCAATTTGACTTTAATCCCCCTTACACTTTATCACAGTAACTGACAACATGTGTAACAGTCGATGGAAGGTGAGCAGGATACTTACGATCACATGAGCCACACCTAAGACATTTTTCTGCATAGTTTTCTATTTCTGTGAAGGTGCCATCTTCACATTTTTTGCATTTGTACTTTTCAACTGGATCATCACAGCTACCAACTTTATGATATCCTGGGAAAGAGAGAGAGAAGGAGAAAGATAATGAGTTAATGCCACAATGATTTACCAAGACCAATAATGATCAGTAATGTTCCTTGTTATTATCATACCAGCTGGGCACACTTTGTAACATGAATCATTGGTTTGTAGTTTTCCCTCAGTGTGACTCTGTCCACAGGAAATCAGTGCAAGTATCAGTGGGAACACCTGAAACAAAAACTGAGCTCTGAAGATCTGAGGTAATATGTTGACGAATATGTTTCTGCATAAGACATTTTGTCACTAAAGCTGCCACAAAAAGACAGCAAGAGTGGAAACTATTTACTCTCATCAAAAATAAATAAATGAACAAATAAAAGTTGAAACTGCACTGAAATGCCATGCAAATAGGAGCTGAAAAGG
>VUQI01026670.1:0-10678 GCA_015106735.1 Paratilapia polleni
GGCCCCCCCCCCCCCAAAAAGGGATTGTTTGCAGCCAGTTTGTTAAACGAAACGAGTTCAGGGGCTCACGTTTTCTGCTGTGAAATTCTTCACCACATTGCATCATCCCTTGTTAGTTTTTTCTCAGAAGTTTAATTTTCCCATAGAACACTTAAATTTGCTTTGTTCCATGTCCTGCATTAAAACGTTTAGCCAGATGAGTTCCAGAAAAATCTTTAGAATACAGTTTTATGATGGGCTATGATGGGTTTTAAATTACGTATGTAAAGGCAGATTTAAAAAGACTGTTATTGATGTGTTTTTTTTTTTTCGATTCCCATATTATGGGCCCCACGCACCTTCTTTTTGGGTTATAGCTTTAAATAAAATCAAATGTTTCAGAACTTCTATTAGACTGCTTGCTTAAACCAACAGCCTGCTTGCTGCAGAATATCTAGCACAGTCAGGATGATGCACTCGACCCAGAAAGTAATGTAATTTCTTTCCACACCAAAAGCAATTTGGAAAGAAGAGACAATCTGAATGTATTTCTATACATGTTAAAGCTTGCTGCTGTTTAGTCAAGTCAGATTTGTAACACAGCTCTGCACACTCACTGGGTGATTATCTATAATTGGCCTAAAAATACCACTCAACTGGTTGAATAACCTTTTGGGAAAACAAGCGTACACATTTGTGTGTGGCATGTTACTACTGTTTAAGTTTTGGGGTGTAGTTTCAGCGGAGTGTCTCATTAAGTGAAGCTGAAGTATCCTCAGTTATTTCTGTCAGTAAAACCTGCAAAGCCATTAATATAATTTGTACATAAAGCATTATTGTCACAAACCCTACAAACCCTATTTGCAGTCTAACTCTATTAAATTTTTTATTCCTTTGACATAAGACACATGCCATTGGACTAAATGTTTATGTTCTGGGTGTGTAAGATATTTATGTCATTACAGTCAGTCCTCTTAGCGTCAAGTCTGGTTACGCTCACGTAGGCTTGTCGCTTTACATTCTGTTAAAAACCCTTACAGAGGTAGACAGCTGAGCAAACACACATAATGGCTAATCCATTTCCTTATCTGTCAGATGATGTTGTTCGGGGGCGATGGGTTGTTTTCCTCACTGAGGAGTTTCTCCTTGTTTATCCGTCTCCTTACATTTTGCCGGATGTCAAAAGGCTATCTGGCCAAAATAGAGCAGCAGTCGACATTTCAGCATGAGAAATCGGAGAAGCCAGTTAGATCATGTATGTGCCCTCTTCTGCGCTCCGTCTTGCCTGAGAGCCAAACGGAGAGGTCAGCCTCGGGAGCAAAGCTTTAATACGAGCTTTTCTCTAATCCAGTGACTGTTGCGCCCATTTTAAGCATAATTGAATATCATCTGTTTAAAATAACAGCTTCTTGTATATCAGTATAGAAGTCTTTTGATTTCATTTATGAGAAGTGTACTTTGGAGGTTTGGCGGGTTGTGTGTGTGTGAGTGTGCTTGCATACTTCCAAGCTTGAAAGTACAGATCTGAGATGAAAGGATTTTTTTTCCCATTCTAATCCACACAGACAGCTAGGCCCTTGTGATTATTCCCACCCCCTTCTCTACACTCATCTCTTTGAATACTGGGCCTTTCTAATTCACCCTAAAAAGGGTTTCAAAAGGGGATTATACTGCTGATAGAAATTAAAGGGAGAACACGTCCGCCCTTTGGGACCAATGTCAAACATTTATGAGTTAACGGATTCCTTGCACCATGCACGATATTGGAATGAATTTGGAACTGGTTTACATTTAGCATTATTTTAAAATACTAAACTACTGATGTAATGTCTTAATGTTATATATTGGGAGGTTATGTAAATGGTTACTAGCCGTTATTGAAAAACTCCCAGCACCAGAGCATACATGTACATGTATTTATTGGTGTAGAAGACTCAGTTATATGGAGAAGTAAACAGTGTTCAACCTAAGACTATCAATAAAGTTGAGTGGGAGAAGTTATATTCCAGCCAATTTGAAGAGTATTAATTTGACTGGGCTTCATTCAAGGTGTATTCCTTTTGTTCAGCAATATTTGCCTTGGATTTACTTATTCAGCAAAGGATGCGTGTCGAGCAGTGTTGAACACATTGGAAAAAGTGAACATTTAAATATGAGGTAAAGTATCTTGTGGCTCACTGACCTGGGCCTTAGTCCAACAACTTAATCTCTATCACCTCTAAAGCCCTTAAATCCTCACCCCAGTTTAATGCTCTTTAAGAGGAAGACATAAACAAATAAACTATATATGCATTAATCGTGCAAACCCGGTTGGGTTGTGCTGTTTCCCTGCCTTAACTGTAGTGTTGCTTTGCTGCCAAGTACGTCCAAACCCGATGACATGTAACTATTTGACTTTGGCATCAAATAGTCGGTCACTGTTTGCGCAACATTTTAAATTTATGGAGCTGGCAGAGGCTCTTTGGCAAGGGCCAGAGGAGGGGATGAGACCTTTAAAATAACAATATATAAAGAGTTCTAATGAAGTTGTTGTCAGCAGAATGACCATTTAAAACCAGCTGCACACTACAGATGACTCAGCCAGACCTCAAAGTACATGCTCACTTTAGGAAATAGTTAGTGTTAAGCAAGAGTCATAGTGACAAAGCCTAGCTTTATAGCAGACCCACATCCAGTGTAAATTGGATGGGGGACTGTGTAAAAAGAATTTATAGACTGAGTTTTGAATAAATATTACATTTGGCACCTTACACCTTGAATACTTTCGACAAGTTTGCTATTTTATTCCTCCTCTCTCTTCAGGAAAACGAAGTCTTCTCAATTTGGTGCACCTGCATTCCAGACTTCTGTAACCTATGTCTTATAAATTATTTGAATGTCCATGATTTACTATATTAAAAACCTTAAACGCCATCAGTGATAAATGTAGGGTGTCCTCTGCTTACGCCTCTCTTCAAAAACTGGCTGTGTGCCAATGGCTTTTATAGTCTCCAGTGTATGATGGTTTGATTTTCTCATGCTGTTTCCTTTCCTTAAACAAGAGTACCACATGCATCAAAGTCACCTCTGCCACAGTGGAGTCCTCTTATGAATTCTGATATGCTCACCAGAGACTGCATCAGTGTCCTTGAATACAGAAGAATTGCATTATCTTTTGAAGGAAGAGAAAGAGTCCCCTGTCAAAACGTTGCTCATCCTATCTTGCTGTGTTTTTCTCCGATCCTTATTCCATATCCATTTGGTCAGCAGACTTGTCAGCTGCTTTTCATTCATATAATCTGTTTATACTTGAGTTACAGGTAAGACTGTGATGTTGGTAGTACTGTATTTCTGGAAATAATTAACTAACCATAAAGAATACATTTTCAAGAATCCAGGTGACTCTTAATCTTACCATTGGCGGATACATAAGAAACTATTATTCTTCCTGGGGTCAACACTCTCATTTATACAAAAAGGGATTTTACTGTCCCAAAAACACAAAAAAGGAATGTATGTGGACAGGGAGGAAACCAGAGCCACGTGGATGAAACACAATCAGACTCAGGGAGAACATGCACCCTCCACATGAATACTGTCCAGTAACTACCCTGTGTGTTTTAAACCATTATTTCTTTTGATGGAAACAGTGGGGCTTCCAACATGTAACAACAAATGTAATGTAATCAGGCGAAACATAACTAATCTGGTGCAACCTTTTCTCAACAATGTAATGCTGTGTCCTTTGGCAGTTAATCAGATATGGACACATGCAAACTAGTAGACTCAGTCGTGTCGTGAAAGGTAGAATTGTACTTTTTACGCACCTGAGGTGCATGTTAAAATGTTGTGTCACAGGGATTCACTGCATTCTTGATACAAAGTATTATTAATGAACAATCAATCTACAAACAGGTTCTTTTTTAAAACAATCTGACTGTGCAGAAATGAATGACCAGTAAAAACAGTGAGAAGTCATACGAGTTTTATATCACCAATTGGATCAGACCTTAAACTTGTAGCTCTTTCAAATGATTTTGATACAATTTAATTGCTTTGATTAGTCTTAATTTATCCATTAGAACAGTGACATCTAGTCTTTGTTTGGGACTAAGTGTAAGAAACCTAACAGAAAAGAAATGTGATTGTGTCTTTATCGGGGTACCCAGGAGAGAGTTTTTTTTTATGCCAGGTGTTAACGCCATCCTGATGCAGTGCTATCCTTGAGGTGTAGCAATTTTTCAAAACGTTAGCCAATGGTGGCTTTAGCCTATTTACCTGGGACTAGTGTTACCTGAGGACCTCTAGTAATTTCTAATATTTGTGAAGATTGGCTGTTATCTTTATTCCAGTTTATTCTGTTTGAACCTGCCATACCCTGGAGACCTCTCCGGGGTGTACCTCTGTCACCCTAACACCTCGAATAGGCTCCAACACCCATCACATGAGCTCCCATATTAATGGAGCTTTTGAAGCAATTGATCACACTTACATTATAAAACAGCTTTAAAACCATATGGGAAGCCATGTTTATAGCCTCTTACAACCTAAATAAGCTTCTTTTGACATATGATTGCCTTTTAAGGTGATTTAGCGTGGAGTTTGTTCATTTTTGGCGTTTCTGTTTACCTTATGAATGCAAGTCCAACTCTCTCTTTCTTTTAGCTCTGTTTTTGGTCTCTACCAAATCCTGTGGGAAATATCTGGCTCTTCAGCTGCTAAATGCTCCACTATATCCACCAGCTGGTCTCTACCTGTAGCTCTCTGCTGTTTGATGGTGAACAGCTACTGTACACTAAGTTTTTAAAGCTGAAAACACCTGCTTGCGGACAAAAAAAACAAACAAACAAAACCAATCTTATAACAGCGGGGTTAATGAGCCTAACCAGGGAACGTGTGGGATGGATAGCTAGGAAATGAGCTGCAACTTACTAGAATCAAGCTACAGATTTACGTGATGATCCATCTGTGTGGGTGACCCTTTTTACAATTAATGTTGTTTTCAGTGTCATTCGTTGCACTTCTGCTAAAACGATGATGATGATTAAATGTAAAATTTATATGTACATGGGCTGTTTTTGGACTTTATCTGCACCAGTATTTCTCATTTCTGCATATTAGAATGCCTTAAATCAAGCAGAAAGACATTTAGCTGGTTCCTGCATTTGTCCTATGGTACTTCACTGGGGCATAGAAGTAATAAGAGATTGAAGGCTTCTTATGCTAAGAATTTATATTATTCCATGACACCAAATTGACAATTGTCTAAATATGCACCATTTTTATGACAGTTAAATAGCCCTAAGTGCATTTCTTCTGTAGTGTACAATTTTTAAATGTCCTTAAAGGACTTAAGTGTGTTGGTGTAGTGGCAAGAAAAGAGAAGGTGTGATTGGATCAATAAAGGTAAAGTTAGTATGGAAATAAGCTGCTGTTTGTAGTGGAGGCTGGGGAGTTGTGTAGTCCTTCGCGATGAGCTGAGCTCGCACATTCAATTATGTTTTGTAAGTGGGGCCTGTCTGTTCATCTGGAAAGCTAAATTATATTTAATCCTGTCCATTAGCTTTGTATATCCTTGAAGAGTGAGACATTTTGATATTAAATCCAGTTAAGTTATCTGTCACAATTAATACAGTATTTTTATTGTTAGTAATATAGCTGAGATTACTCTGGAGGTCCTGGGAGTTTGTTTTGTGCTGAATGAGGTGTTTAATATACCAAAAAAAGTAAAAAATAAAAAATACAATGCATGAACTGACTGACTTTGTTCAAGCTCTGCTTCATCTTCAGACTTTATGAGCTGGGGTGCTGCCCAATTTGGTTCAGATGAATTCCAAATCTGTTGCCTCAGCGTGTCCATTTCATTTTGTAGACCATGTTTATAATGTACAATGTATTAGTTGTACAGTTGTTGGTTGCAGAGCTTTATTGTTCTTTAAAGAAGTCCAGAGTAAGCATGGAAAAACCAGTAGTGACTTGTCTGTGGAGGTTTTTGAAGAATTTTTAATATATACTTTAGTTTAATTATTCATTTTGATCTCATCTCTCTAGTGTTGACTATGAAATATTAAGCATCAAAGAGTCAAAGTACATAAAAAAATACTTAAAAAGCTTATACAAGCCAAATATAGCATGAAAAATTTTATTTTGCCGGGTGTCCTTTGGCTAACTAATATTGGAAAAAGTAAAGTTTTATGATTATTATTATTATTAAATTCTTCATTTTTACTTAAAACCTCAGCCCTTTTCAGACACAGGATGCATCACGTTCAGGGCTACATCCGTCTGTTAAGTTGACGGCATTCTGTCATTCAGATATAAATCACTTTTAAGTTAATGTTCCTCATAGCTTCAGTCAGATGTAACCGCAGAGTGGGGTGTGATATTTATCGATGGGTGAGAAAGACTTGTTAAACTTGTCGCCTTCTGTATCTTTATTATGTCATGGCATTTCTCCAAAACAATCATCTTGTAGTGAGCTGAGCAACTTAGAAAGCTGCAAGTGAGACATGCGCAGCCGTATCTTACGCGTGCTTCGTGCAATTCAGACAGATTGAAAATGACGTACATAAATCCGTATGTAAAGTTGCCGTAGCAACTTTTATGGAAAAGTGATGAGGGTGCTTATTTATAGATGAAGCCGACACGTTCAGATGCTGTCAGATTAACAGAAAGGAGTGCATGTCTGAAGGTAGCTTTAGATTTACATTCACGGATATGTGACGTACATATGTCACACTATGTTAAAAGGCATTTAACTAACGCCTCCTCCTCTTAAGACTGTCAGTATGACAGTAAGTCCTCAGGATAAGTAAAGATGGAGGTATCATCTGTGTTTATGGATAGCAGCTGCAGACAGGGTGGAGGGAGGAGGGAAGGACTACAATGACTGCACTGACTGTTTATTTTTATCAGGGCATTAGCAGATTAGGCACTCAAACTAACAAGGTCATCAAACTCTGATGGCTGAGAGTAGCAGACCTCTGCTAAGCGGTTGGCCGAGAGGGGAGATTTGGTGTGATATAGTGGGTTTCACTTTACTCCTGCTCCCTGGACATCACCGCAGCCTGACTTTATTAGTACTTTTAATGATCTGAAGGGCACAGAGAGATAATTTATTTCGAGATTCCCTACAAGCGGCTGCAGTGGAAAAGCTTTACTGTATTGTGCTGACACATCGCCACATGTTGTTAAGTGTCTCCGAAACATTTGAGGGCTCAATCTGCTTTTGTTGTTATGCCAAAGTGCATCTACTGAGTAGCTTTAAACCTTTTCAGACAGCTTTCAGATTGATTTGATACTCGCTAAAGAAGATTTCATTTCTAAATCATTTTAGCTTGTGTTTAATTCCTGAAAAGGTTTCTCACTTAATTCCCCAGATAATACCAAAAGCTTTTCCAAACTATAAATATCAAAACAACTCATAGACATGTTAGCCTCCCTTGCATTTTGAACAATTTCCCCCTCTCCCCAGTGCTGAAATGTTATGTGATGTGAGCTATAACAGTCATTGCCCCCAAGGTGTATTAAGGTGTAGAAGTCTATAGGGTTGTGAGGCTGTCGTGCAGGAACTATTGGCACTCGGTTACAGTGCACATCATCGTCCATTAAGATAGACATGGTTCAATGGGGCAGCAAGCTGTAGAGGTCAATCAGAGTAGCAAGCCCTACTTAAAGTAGCAGCATGAGTGCAGCTCAAGCACTGTTTACCAAATGGAGCACAAAACACTCCTCCTCATGAACACACTATTTCTACAGCTCCTACAACTCCTATCATCTACTTTTCTACCTGAACTTCCTAAACATCTACTGTATTTTCTTAAGATTGCCGATGATGAGCTTTGGGAGCTTATCAAGGGGCTCCTAAAGGTTATCTACTGACTGCCGTGCAGCTATGTTGAATATTTGTCTGGGTGTGTTTGAATATTTACAGTTCAGAATACTGCAAAATTCAAAATAATGTATCATCTCATATTGTAACTTTTCACAATGTGACAGTTCTGTGTTCTGCTAAGTATAATATTCATCTGTTTTTGTTTGTAGCACAAGACAATGGAAAGCAATTTAGCATATCTCCCATTGTTTTTTTTTTTGTTTTTTTTTTTAACAGTAAAATGTGGTTATTGATGTGTGGCTTAGGATTGTCTTTCGAATGTTTGGAGAAGGCACCACCCACAGCAAAACATCAACACAAGGGAAACGGAGACTAACAGAACATCTATAAATAGTTTGAGGTTCGGAGCTCTGGGGAAATCTCACAGCCTGAATAACAACTTGTTTTCCTTGTATAATATGTGGGACTAGTAGTATACCTTTTTGTTACTTAGCTGATAAAATTTCTGAATTGTATGTCTGGAAGCATTTATTTTTGCTCAACCTCTAATGCATGCTGCTTTGTGCTTTTGAATGCAGGACAGTAGGTACCTGAAGCTGGAGTTTTGGCCACAGTTTTCAACACTGTGCTGAATTGTAAACATTTTATTACAAGTACACTACACAGGTTGCTAGGTTTTTCTAGGCTGATCTCACAAGCTTGTGTTTGGCCAAAGGCTGACTCATTGGTATTTGGGTGGGAATCTCAGTGGCTGAGCTGTTGATGACAGCCTCTCAGTTTGTTGTCAGGTTTCCCTTTGCTGTGAGATAAGATTTATGACTATGGAGAGGGCTGGTGAGAGAGAAATCCTCGTAGGCTCAGCTTAGCTTATCTGGATTTCTGCTCCCAGCACAGCTTCTCTCCCTGTCAGACGCAAGTGGGTGACCTTGACAAGAATGTGGCTTATTTTTGTAATAGATACTGTTGTTGTCAATTGACCTATGGTCAGAGCGAGGGGATGAGAAATAGGGAAAAAAGGGAAAAGAGAAGATATTTTTAATCTACCAACATATTTACAGCGTTGGAATACAAATAAGTAGCAGCAGAGCTGTAACCATTACTCAGTTAATTAAGTATAAAAAACAAATAAAGAAACAAAAAATAACAGGTGGATCAAACAATAATGAAAATAGTTAGTTGTAGAATTCATGCTGGTAGTGATTGCTGCACTACAGTGAACTTAAATCAAGTCCCCTTTATTAGTATAGCCTAATATCACATATCACAAATTTGCCTCAAGGAGCTTTCCACTTTGTAGAGCAACACCTTTCATACTTAATATCCTCAATAAGTTGAGTTATTAAGTGTTGCTTAGAATCTAGCCACAAACCACTGATGTGGAAACCACAGAGGATCTTATAAAGCAGCCAACCAAACAAAGAGAATAGTTTTGTTCTCATTTTTTGTTGTAGAATGGCTTGTATATAATACTCAGCCAGTTCCTTCAAAACATTTGCCTGCAGTAAACATAAAGGGATATTCAGATTGCCCTGCCTCTACATGAGGGCTTTCAGTCTCCATCCCCAACAGCCCGCCCCTCTCATGCACTTATAACCCAACCCCCACCCTGTCATCTAACAAACAATACCAGACCTAGGCTCAATGCAACTAGCTGAGCCAGAGAAGAGAGGAAGGAATTAGGTTGACAAGGTCAAGCTGAACCAAGACAAGAGGATGTTAGCCAGTCAATCAACCAAGCATCTGGCCTGCCTGAGAAATCTCTGAACTAAATAGGTACAAATGATGTCACCACAGGAATGTAACAGTTCAGACAAAAAGACTGCATCTTCAATACAGTGCAGTTGGACAATAACTACGTCCCTAAAAGGTGGTTCCTCATTTTAATTTGTTTTCCACAACTTGCCCTTCGGCTTGTTAGCCTAAGTTGGTGTTCAAAGCATGACTCAAATTAATAATGTAAACTGGAAATATTTACATTACACGATCAACAGATGAGTTAATTTATCATTTATTATATTTTCCCATCTGCCTCTTTAGACAGTCAGGTGTTTATTAAGCTGGTTAGTTTATAAGGGTGGAACAGAAATTTTATAGAGACTTCCATACTGGTTCATTGATCTAGAGTACCTATTACCATACAATACCAGGTCTCCAAAGCAATGCATTCACTCGTCATACTGGAGAGAATCCCAGTCAGTGTCTGTGTATAACTCTCCACTCTAGCACAACACATCAAGAAGGAATGAGCCACCACCCTACAGTGCTAATCAGCAGGTGCGTTTTACAACTTAGTTAGTTCCATTAAATTCTGACCTGCCCAAGATGTACCCCGCCTCTTGTCCAATGACAGCTGGGTCTGCAGCCTTGAATTGGATAAATGGTTAAGATAATGGTTGGAACGGTTGGATGGATGAGATAAATTCTCAACCCACTGAGCTAGCAAAACAAAACAATTGTAAAACAGCAAAAACAAAACTGCCCCCAAACAACAGCCAGGATTGACTGGCAGTAGTTGGTGTGTTTGTCATATTGCCTAACAGTAATAATACACACATGCTCTGACACCACATGTGGTGACAAAATAGATAATTTTTGCTTTTTTATGGCTATTTTTTCTTTGCGGTTACACAGATATCGTGATACAGTGAAGAATTCCATTGTATCGAATATTGACAAAATTTCACAATGGTATTGTATCCTGAGTTACCCTGCGATAATCACCCCTAATTATGGCTACAGAGCATAACAGTATTAGTGTTTGCCAGACAGATTGTATTTGTGGTGTTAGTTGGTCAGGGGGCGCACACCTGTTTACGCACGCTTGGTTGACTTTTTTCTGAAAAAAATGGTTCCCCCCCCCCCCCCCCCCCCCACACCAAAAACAAA
>VUQI01026672.1:7978-19117 GCA_015106735.1 Paratilapia polleni
ATTATTTCACAAAAAAAAAAAAAAAAAAAAAAAAAGAAACACTGTTTATAGAGATCAGGCAGTTACCAAAAAGTAAACATTCACAGCTTGTATGTGCTTTGAGTCACTTTATTTTAGTATGACCTTTTTTGTAACTGGCGATCAACGTGCTCAATGGGGCTGCCACTCACCCTCACACTGGCTGTCGCTGACCAGCTTCATGTTGTCGGGGCAGCTGCAGAAGAAACCCATCGGTTGATCGATGCAATGATGAGAACAGCCGCCATTGCTAACCTGACACTCGTCCTGATCTGCAAGATAAAACACGAACATATCAGAAGTGGTTTCACTCTGTTTATTTATGGGTGCTGTGTCATCAGTGTTTTTAAAAATGAAATAAAGTGTTTCTGATCTCAGGGGCAAACCATGATGCTCAAACTGGTTTCTTTTAAGTATGACTGAAAACACAGGACAACAAAAAGTTATGAGTTATGAGTAATGTTAATTTACAGTGTACTTGTAGGTGGTTTTCACTAAAATGTAAGCACCGGTCAAATAAATGTTTCAGTATCATCAGTGCGAGGTCAAATAGGCACACATTGTGGCACAGATATACTGAACAGTGTCATTTAGCTACAAGCGTTTCTTCAAAAACACTTAGAGTATGATTTTCTTGGGCTAATTATACCAAATATCATGCAATATATAATTACCTTCATCACAAAAAATAGACGTGATAGAGAAAAACCAAACACAGATTTGAAATCAGCATGACAAACGCTACAAAACCCACATAAATTTACCTCTGATGAAAATAACCTGTTGACCCGTGTAATAATCGAGTGATGCCAACATGTTGATTTTAGGCAGGTTTAATGTTTACTATGTTCATTTTATTTCAGTGTGTTTATCTGCCAACATTTGCTTAATATTCCAGATCACGTCTGAGGCTAATGGAGTATTTTGCAGGTATCATTAACCAAAATGGGAAACCTGACATTTTAGTCTGGCAGTTGCACTTGAGGAAAAGTAAAAAAGAAAACACTTGAGTTAGTAAGATTCATCTTCTGGGGACCACAAGGAGGATCCGATTTATAGGTCCTCAACCAAAGACATCCCAAGAGTTACGCTGTGGCTAAAATATAACTACAGCAAATGGAGAGATTTTGGCTGGAATTTAACTTGACACATGAGGTCCAAAGTTAATTTGTGACTCTAAAAATAACAGGTGAGAAAACAAAACCACAAGGTCTACCAAGTATCGTTTCAGCCGTTCATAAGATCTACATCAGCAGATGGAGCTCACATTACCATTTTTTCCCCTGAGTACTTTAGGCCAAGTGTGATTTCACTGATTTTCACAGACAGTGGCTAAATGTGCTATGATGATTGGATCCAAACAGATGCAGCTGTCTGTCATTAACAAGTACGTTAACATCTGTAGTAAAATCAAACACAATGTAAATTAATCAATGAAAACAAAAGAAATTATGAAAACCAATCAGAAAAAATGAAAACCTAAATATCAGCAATTTCACGAAAACTGTCAAACTTAATCTAATCATTGAGATCATGTGATACCATCAACAGCACCATCTTAACTGACTGAAATGGTTCTGTTAGCTGCTGTTTTGAGGCACAGGAATGAACCTCTAGGAATACTGAATACATTTTACAGATCAAGCACAGTACAACTCTAACCCCAAAAAGGACATCCTGTGTTAACATTATGACTTCTAGAATTTTTCTAGGGCAAAGTCCCCTGGCCTTCTTTGAGTTAATAGCATGTCCTGCATCAACAACGCCCTCATCGTCAAAATTCTTGGCATCTAATCCTTGACTGACTCAAGTTTAAGGAACCCGTGCGAGAAATGATGTGGACAGAAATCTTTTTTTAAAAACAAACACCTCTCTATAAGTTCAATCCAGTCTAAATGACTGTGTCTGCACTTTATATTTCTTGTTTTGTGCTGCCTGTTCACAGGGCGTTGCTGTAACAGATTAAGTGTGAGCAGTCAACTAGCCCATCCTCTGAAAGTGTGTCACATACAGTATGATGTAATTTTTGGAGGGAAATGTTACATCTCTAAAATGTCATGTTTTAGGAGTGTCTTATTTTGGGCCAGGCCAATGTGAACACAGAGTTATACTCAGGAGGTTTGGGGGAGGAACCGTTTCAACATAGTTTTCACAACCTACAGTGGGGTCTTGAACCTATTCGACTAATACTAAATTGTCTGTTTAATGTTTCATCAACTCAATATAACATTTGCATCGATTCTAAAACTGTTTTTACAAGTATGGCTCATACAAATAACCAAAAACTTTATTAAACAAATTTATTGAAAGATATTTATGCTAATGACAAAGCTGCATTACACATGTACACTTTAGAGACTGTTGCAACTAATCATGAATCTTGATTTTTCTGATGATTATTTTTCTGAATCATTTAATTTTTTAAATATCAAAAAAACCTAAAAATAAAAAGTCCAGTTTATCAGCATGTCAAGTATTATCCAATCAGCAGTCAAACAGGCAAATAAAAACAAACAAACAAACAATGATCTCAGTCGAGAAGCTGTGATGTGAGAATTTTTAACATTTTCTCATTATTTTACTTGATAATGGACTGAAAGTGCAATTTTGCAAGGCCAACAGTTTAAAATTAACTCAGTTGATTAACTCAGCTTTGGCACGCTGGAATTACTAAGACTGTGGTGTTAATTACTATCAAAACTCTGTAGAGACCAACAACTCAGGCAATGATGAAGGTACAGTTGTCTTTATCAGCTCTGGTCTGAATAAAGTATTACCTGGTCTCCACCTGAAACTTTTGGCTGGTATAACTCAGGGAGTGTACCTCAGCAGTATGAAGTAGTACTATACTGCCCTCTGCTGGATGATCAGACTGTCAGTAACAAAGGACGGTGCTGTATGAGTCACTTAACATCGCATTCGGATGAATATCTGATATAAAACTACGATACCTGTTTCTATAACAGCCTGCACTGTTTTAAAGTTTGGAAATTCGTGTTTGATGGTGGCCCAAAATCTGAAAAGCCCTCTGGAATTAGAAAGAGGGTGTATCTGACAATTTTTCTCTCTATTAAACTAACATTTCAAAAAATTACACCCACTTTATGGCCATCTGTTTAAAAACAGACAGCATTTAAACCTTCCTCTCTCAAGTTCTTCTCAGCCACTCTTTACACATTTGCGTTTGTTGTTTTTTCACTGCCTGGCATGAGCCACTGTTAAATGCATGAGCTTATCCACCTTCAATCGACCTGCCTTTAAGGCCGTCAGATGTCAAACAGTGTTTGGTATAAACCAGCTTGTTTCAGGCATACCTCTGCCTTAAGTGATCTTAGATCCTGGCCAATATGACCATCCTGGATTTGACTATGCGCAGGTGTAACATTATGTTAACACAAATAAGGGTCAAATGCAGGTCAGCCCCACCAATTAGAAGCCCATTAATGTGTTATAAAATTAATTAGTATGTAGTAATATCAGGATGCCCCTTATTAAAAATGAAAACTGATATGAATCAGACATATGACTGCTGCAAGCCTGTACAAATTGAATTAGTCCATATTCTCTGGAGACTGCAAAACACGAGTACTGGCACACAATATTTATTCTACTTTCTAATATCATAAATGTGCAGCAGGATCCAGTTTGCCTGCACATTGGTTAGCAGCTGCAGTTCTAGAGGTAAAACAGGCTGGTAAATTTATTCAAGTAATAGTCTTCATTTACTCACCGGTCACTTTGTTAGGTACACCTGTTCAACTGCTCGTTAATGCAAATATATTACCAGCCAACCACATGGCAGCAACTCAATGCATCTAGGCATGTAGACACTGTCAAGATGACCTGCTGAAGTTCAAACTGAGCAATGGGGAAGAAAGGTGATTTAAGTGACTTTGAACGTGGCATGGTTGTTGGAGCCAGACAGGCTGGTCTGAGTATTTCAGAAACTGCTGATCTACTGGGATTTTCCCACACAACCATCTCTAGAGTTTACAGAGAATGGCCCGAAAAAGAGAAAATATCCAGTGAGCAGCAGTTCTCTGGCAGAAAATGCCTTGATGATGTCAGAGGTCAGAGGAGAATGGTCAGACTGCTCTGAACTGACAGGAAGGCAACAGTAACTCAAATAACCATTCGTTACAGCCAAGGTATGCAGAAGAGCATCTCTGAATACACAACACCTCAAACCTTGAAGCAGATGGGCTACAGCAGCAGAAGACCACACCAGGTGCCACTCCTGTCAGCTAAGAACAAGAAACTGAGGCTACAATTCAAACGGGCTCACTAAAATGGGACAATAAAAGATTGGAAAAAAACATTGCCTGGTCTGATGAGTCTCGACTTCTGCTGCGACATTCAGATGGTAGGGTCAGAATTTGGCATAAACAACATGAAAGCATGGATCCATCCTGCCTTGTATCAATGGTTCAGGCTGGTGGTGTAATGGTGTGGGGGATATTTTCTTGGCACACTTTGGGCCCCTTAGTACCAACTGAACATCGTTTAAACACCATGGCAATGACTTTGCATCCGTGCCAGCTGGTCATTCTGTGCAGTTAAAAAGAAACCTGCGAAAATATGCAAATTGTGTTGGAGAAGCTGAAATACAACGAGCACAAATTAACCATATGTGAAAAAAAATGGATTCGCATTTTGTGGCGAAACTGTACGTGATTGAATATTTTTATTTGTATTTTTGAACTCAGCATCATTTAATTAGGAAATATTTTCTCGAAAACAGCAGAAATTTTATTCTTTGATGCAAGGCGGTGTAATTTTTCCCTCTATGAAACTAACATTTCCAAAATCACACCCACTTTGTGACCATGTGTGTAAAAACAGACAGAATTTAAATCTCTCTCTCAAGCTCCTCTCAGCCACTTTGTTTTTTCACTGCAAATACCTTTTATGAGACACTGTTCAGAAGTGCACAATGTTATCCGCCACAATCTACCCACCTCTGACAATACGTACATTAACTTTATCCATCAGATGACAAATTAGCTTGTCTTAATGTCCTGCTCTACTCTGTATGTTGCATTCTTCAAAATAAAATCTGACTGTACAGAGGGGTACTGTTACGTTAACACAAATAAGAGTCAAATGCAGGTCAGGCCCACCAATCACAAGCCCATTTTTGTCATAAAATGAATTGTATGCTGTAGCATTAGAATGCCCTTTATTACACATTAAAACTGATGTCAATCAGACATGGGATTGCTGCAAGTCTGCACAAATTGGATTAGTTCATATTCTCAGGAGTTTCCAAAATACTGAGTACTAGCACACAATGTTTATTCTACTTTCTAATATCATAAATGCTCAGCTTAATGTTTGCCTGCACATTGGGCGGTAACTGCAGCTGTAGTGGTAAAACAGGTTGGTTGATATAAATTAAAGGTATAGTCTTTATATATTATACAGAATATTCTATTGCAACACCTACAGTACAGGTGTCAAAGTCTGTTTGAGCCACTGAGCTCCAAATTGCCACCAATATTTGTGATTTTATTACTTCTGACAATTTCCAACATTTTATCCAAGGAAGTGAAGGTGTATCGCATCACTCACCACAGTTCTCCTCATCGCTGCCATCAGAGCAGTCTTCCGAGTGGTCACACCTCCAGCTGTGTCGGATGCAGTGCCCGTTTTTGCACTGAAACTCTGACACGGCACATGTTGGGGATGTCTGCGGGAGGGTTTGGGCTAAGCCACACAACTCCTGCGTCTCATCCCGCCCATCTTTGCAATCAGCCTGCCTGTCACAGACCTTATTTCTGGGGAGGCAGATGTCAGACGGCCCGCATGAGAAGAAACCAGCAGTGCACTTCAGGCAGGAAGCCTCGTCGCTTCCATCGGCGCAGTCGTCCACACCGTTGCATAAGAAATCTGTTGATATGCACCTTCTGCTGTTGCAGGCAAATTTATCTTTGTTACACCACGCGTGGCCTGTGAAGAGTCACAGCTGCAAGTTACAACTACAGTTAAAGCAGAAGTGTCAGAAGTCACTGTAAACATAATCTGAATGGTAAATGAGCGCATATGATATAAAATACTTGTTTTAGATGATACCTTAGTTTGTATCATTTATCTGAAAGAAAGAGACAAGAAAAAGAGATACGCATGATCTGACAGGGTAAATGTGTTTAATGCTCTTAGTCATATTGGACTAAACTGTACTGGATTATTCTCTTTCCAGATCTCCCAGTCCAACCACAGTCTGCTGCTCAGTCCTGCATTTCTGAGGGGAACAATGTCCAAGCTGTTCACTTTCTCTGTTTTCCTGGCCGGCAGTCAAACCAGCACCTTCCAGGTTTAAGTCACACATCTCCGACCTCTAAGCAACTCTGCAAATATTCCTACCTGCTGGCTTCACTCACATCAGCAAGGTTTATGTTTAGCCTGAAATCACACAAAATCCTTTCAGGAGTTCTCTCTCCTGGAGGGTTCTCTTTGGCAGACCTGCAGCTTGTCGTGCATAGTGAACATTAAATCTCTCTGGAATTTGATCTCAAATGCTCTCATGACTTCAGCAGGATTAGAAAAACAGAAATCTCAAATGGCATATTCCCACAGACCAACAGAACATAAGATGATCTGTGCTGCAAGGAAATCTTAAAAGCATAAGCACAGCAGTGTACAGTATGACCTAAATCTTGAATATGATAAATATTAGTAAGCATGTTCAGATTTATTGACTACATTATTAAGGTAGACATCAGTCACAGATGGACCATAACTGTCAAAACATTCACTCAACAGAGGAAACACTGCAGAGCTGCTTATCAAATTCCTTTACTGGAGAGACCATTCAGCTTTTAATAGGCTAAAAATCAGCATCACGGTAAACTTGCAGTCTGCTTCAACCTGAATGCTTTCAGTTTGCCACTTTTTATTAAATGAATCAATTCAGGACATCTCACTGTGCAATGTAACTGTGGTGCCTTATCAAGCTTAATTTCATGGGTTGTTTTATTTTATCCTTTAAAAAAAAAAAACATACATGTTTTATGTATTTTTAATCTTACTTTTCGACATCTTACAAAGAGAGCTGCCCTAATGTTGAAATGTGCCACATAGACAGGATTACAACATTACTGTTTGTGCTGTAAAGTGCTTATAAAACCCAAAGCAGTGTGCTTGTGTGCGTTGTTTGCATGGCTTGTGCTTATGCATGTACTCACTACAGTGGCGTTCGTCTGATTGGTCCGCACAGTCTGCGTGTCCATCACACACCTTCAGATTAGAAATGCATGTGCCATCACTGCAGCTGAATTCAAGCTGCTGGTGGCAGGCAGACAGGAAGTGACCTGCAGCACCTGGAATGCATGCACAGTGTTAGTGCTGTGGTGCAGAGGACAGTCGATTAGATAATTCCAGCAGTCATTGTCTGACTTAATAAAGTTTAGCAGACTCATAACAAAGCACTTGATCATTCTACCCCTGACAAAAAGATGCATTTTAAGAATATTCCACAGAGAAGTTAATAATCCAGACTACATCAAAAATCCCAGTTTCCCTGCAGAATGATCAAAATACAGTGTCAGGGGGGTGACAAAAAGAGAATAAAATTATTTCATAAATAAGATAAATCAGCTTTAACTGTTCTAATACATTTATAGCATAAAACCAGCAAAGCATACATTCACCAAAGGTGTATAAAAATCATATTTATTCTGACCTTCAGCAGGCTGTACTCAGTCAATTACTTCTTCAAAATGTGACTGCCTTTCATGCCAGGTTTGTTTAATACAAATTCACCATAATGACTCATTCAGACTTAATATGTTTTCACTCTGCCAATATCTTACAATGTAATGCATTTTTTATGTTTATATGTAGTTTTCTGTTAACAGATTCGCATATATATTTAGTTCAAATATCCTTCTTGAGGCGCTGCGTGTTTGTCTACGGTTTGGTAACACTAAAAGCTTAAAAACGTCATGAGAAACAGACCACGTTCATTGCAGCTTGCGGTGCTGACTTCATTCAAAGTGACCGGCGCTCTGCACCGCTGAAAACGTCCAGTCCGTGCGCCGAATATAATTTTACACACATGCAAAAAGCAGTTTCCATATCATACCCCAAACAGGATGCAAGATGAGATTCAGAAGAAATAAACCTCCAAGGTGTCCCATGCTCGATGTCCTCCACAGGAACGAGGCGCGTGGCGCGGAAATATGACGCAAGAGCCGCTCCTGTCAAACTCTTAGTTAATACAACGCTTCGTCGTCGTGTTGTATTCTTTTTATATTGATGAGCTGGCTTGTGTTGAGCAGAAATTATTGCATGTTTTGTACCGAGCTCTATCGAAAACGGTTCATTTTTGTGATAGACACAGAAATGCGGTATAAGGTTCAAATTACAGACAGTTTCCAGGTGAGTCTCAGCCCTGCTCAGAAACATAAATACATGACCCGAAACTGGGCATTTTTATTTATTTATTTTTTTAATATTACACAACAACTTTTTTTTCGTCCTAAACTTCTGTCTTTACCCCTGCACAGGTGTTTCCACTCGTGTTTGACTGAAACCACCGAGCACATTATTAGGAACACCTGTGCAGCCTGACGCAACCCTGATCTTAAAGTCAGAGTTTTCTGTGTCACAAAAGTGACTCTTTTCACCTGGCGAAATCACCGTGGTAACTTATTCCGAACACCTGGTCGGGAGCAGGTTATGTTCAGAGTTGCGGTTTAAAATCGGCTGAAAGCGCCACGTTTTCACTAATTTATTTACAGCGTGTTTTTTCTCTGCTGAAGGAATGCGTTTTACATGTGTAAGATGTTACCTTACTAAAACCACTAAATGAGGCACATAATGTGCAGAGAGCGCACTCAGCCAGGAAATAAGAGCGCTAAATGAGGTAGAATGGGAGGCAGAGCCTTCAGCTTTCAGGCCCCTCTCCTGTGGAACCAGCTCCCAGTTTGGATTCAGGAGACAGACACCCTCTCTACTTTTAAGATTAGGCTTAAAACTTTCCTTTTTGATAAAGCTTATAGTTAGGGCTGGATCAGGTGACCCTGAACCATCCTTTAGTTAAGCTGCAATAGGCCTAGGCTGCTGGGGGCTTCCCATGATGCACTGAGCGTTTCTTCTTCACTCACCTCTTTTCACTCTCCATGTGTTTATACACCACTACTGCATTTAATCCTTACTTATTATTTAACTCTATCCTCCATAGTGTGTCTTTTGTCCCGTCTCCCTCTGCTCTCTTCTGTTTCCCCTCATCCCCAATCGGTCGCGGCAGATGGCTGCCCCTCCCTGAGCCTGGTTCTGCCTGAGGTTTCTTCCTGTTAAAAGGGAGTTTTTCCTTCCCACTGTTGCCAGGTGCTTGCTCATAGGAGGTCATCTGACTGTTGAGGTTTTCTGTCTAATATTGTAGGGTCTTTACCCTAAAATATAAAGCGACTGTTGTTGTGATTTGGTGCTATATAAATAAAATGGAATTGAATTGAATTAAATCACCAGATTAACTATTTTCTGTAGCATTAATCTCTTGTCTTATTTGCAACATTTTACATTTTTTTTATGTTCTTTATAGATTTTTATCATCATTGTCTGATAACGGTCTCTGGAGCAGGCAGCACTCACAGGGCCAGATTTACTAAACGGGGCAAAAATAGCGTGTGAGCACAATCCCCAAATAATGCTGATAGGTGTGATTAGTTTTACGGGTGATTTACAAAAGTTTTCTAAACACAGGCGCAGTCAGGAGTCTGAATACCACTAAATACCAATAAGGTGTAAAACAAGGGTCTGTAAACCAAACTCTGTGCTTGTGAGAAATTAACTACATGAATCTGAAAAGCCCCTAAACTCATTTTGACTTTTTTTTTTTTTTTTAAGGTCAGAAGATGGAACACAATCCAATGAACCACTTTTTCCAAATAAGATGCATTTCGGCCAAACACAGGGAGTGGTTTGTGTTCAAATTACTCAAATACAAGCAAGTTAAGAGATAAGAATGATACACCAGACCTCCTTACGTTTAAGTTTCATGGAATGGGAATATTTGGAGTATTCTCCAAACTTTGCCACATAAACACACATTTAGAGACGAGCTTTGTGAGGCTGGACGGTCATTTGGGGAGGAAGAGTAGGTTCAAGTTGGATGTTTAGCTCCTCACTTCTCCCACTCACTCTCCACATCCATTTCAGATTTGTTAAGCACATGATGTGACCAAAATAATGAGCTGGACAAAGAAAAAAGTAAACATAATATTTTATTCACATGTTCTATTGTACAAGATACAACCAACACTTGCTGAAGTCAGGGCAGGATGGAGACATGATGTTGACACATAAGAGGCTTGTCCTGCTGCTCAGAGGTACGGCTGGTCTGTGGAGATTGGTGGCTCTTTATATACAGCACCCGGAGTCACTGGAAGCTTTGAGGCTTCAGCAACTTGACTAAAAAAATTTAAATAAAAAATAAAATCAAACCACAATGTTTCAGCAAACTCAAGTTGCCAGACACAAAGACATGTTGTGGTGTCCAGGGTTTAATTGGTAAACTACATATTATCTTTGACAGGTGACATCAAACAGCTGGATTACTGTGTGTATGTTGCAAAAAAAAAAAGAAGACGAAAGGAAACACATGACCTTGAAATACATGAAAATGATTATTCACGTACCTGCCAGCAGTAAGGGCCTTTTGTGAAGACATCACGAGTGTGGGAGGGACTGATTCTCTGCGTCCGTCTCTGCTATAATAGTAGTTGTTGGCATACTTGTGGCTCGGGCCTACTGGCAGTTTGGGTGGTGGCTGTGTCCTATTGAAAAAAAAGAAAAAGAAAAAAAAAAAGGGCATTTTTTCAACATTTCTTCTTTAGTTGCATCCAGATTTTGCACCTTTCCTGGGACATTTTATGTAATCTCAGGTATTAATGAGATATAAAATAGCACAGTAGGTTTGAGGAACAGATCCCTGGTACACTTCATTTATTATTAATGCTTCTCTATTTGAAACCTTCACAAAGATTTTCCTGCCTTTTGTTTTTTTTCTAGCTAGCAGCTTTCAGATTGTTAAAAAATCCTTTATTCCTCCCTGTCTTACAGTATCAGCTTGTTCCAAGTATTCATTAAATCTAAATTACACTATAACTGCACTTGAGC
>VUQI01026676.1:17725-32223 GCA_015106735.1 Paratilapia polleni
GGGGTAGTTAGAAAGAGCTCAGACATGGAGCATGGAGTAAAGACATAAATGTTCAAATTTTAGTTATGACTCCAAAGAAGAAGCACTATTTATGACACAAAACTGCAGCAAATCAGGTTTAAAGGGTGTAATGCTAAAGTTTTGAAGAAAATAATCACATGCATGTATTTTCCTGCTTTTCCAAGCAACCATTCATTTAGATCCATTTGCAGTGAGTGTTGGCTATTGTACCAACACAGTCTTGAGTCTTGCTTTTAGAAACTAAAATAAGACCTTTTTTTTTTTTTTTTTACAACCCTGCTAAGAAAAACACAACTGAAAGGCAATAACTACCAGATGGATTGCCAGGAAATTTGGTACAGGCTTTCATGTCTGCCTCAGAATTACAATCGCTTGAGTCATTTTTTATTTGCACTTTTTGATGCCACCTTCTTAGATGCGAGTATTTTATGTTATTCTCTGTTTTATATAATTTTAAATGAAATATATTTTATTTTTGGACTCCAAGTCCAAAAAAATAAATTAATTAATTTGAAGATGTCGGTGTTTGTACAAAACAATAACAAAAAATAAGTCAATTATTACAAATGGTTGTTAATTGCATCCCACTGGAGCTAGCTTTATCCTTGTTAGTTAAAGCCCCCTTCACTGTGTTTTCTGCACTCGCTCTACTCTCTGGATATTTTTCTGTTTTTGAAATTTAATCATTTACTTTCTTCTCTAACCATTTTATTAAAAAATAAGAAAAAATAAGGGTCCTTCAATTGATTCATCTGTTCCTGTGTGTACATGTGGACACACAACCACACACACACACACACACACACACACACAATGTCCCAGGGAGATGTCAGATAGTTTTCACATTTTTCAGAAGCTTAGAAAGGGAGAGAAGGAAAAGAGCGAGGTCAGTGAAGACCTTTCATTTATTGGTGAGTAAAGAGGGGAGAGGAAGACCAGCTGGGAGCCAAAGGAGAGCAGAGGAGGAGGAGAGGGTCAGTGCAGATTTTTCTTTGAAGACCTCTGCTCCAGAGGGGGGTCCCATCATGAAAAGCAGAAGAGAAGATAGGGGAGGTGGCAAGCGACTGGGAAGAGAGAGAAAACCTCACAGTGACCGCTGTGTAGGAGGCAGACAGAAAAATACGCTTGATGAAGAATGAATAAAATATGAAACCATGTGGGATTTTTTTTTGGACACTGCAGAGTCTTAGAGGTTATACAGAGAGCTACAATAAGCAACAACAACAGCAAAAAAGAAGTCAGTGTGGCCATCCTGTGGGTGGAAACACCACAAGCAAATACGGATTGTGTGTATTCTAAATTTAAGTCAAGCTTGTTTTCTCTTTTCCTCCTAGGCATATTTATTGTATTTTATTTTATGTGCTACTTAGTAGAAACGAGACATGAATAAAAATGGACAGATCATCCCTTTTTAGGGATTTGGGAAACTAGTTAATAAAAAAGTTTTTGATGAACACATCCAAACATTACGAGCTACTTTGAGCTGGTCCCTTATTCACAAGGGGTCACCCACAGCAGGTAGCTCCGCATGTTTGATTTGACAGATTTTTATGCCGGCTGCCCTTCCTGATGCTTTTTTCCGGGGAGGATTTGTCTCCTCCCCGGATCAAACCAGGGATCTTAGGCTTGTTAGGCAAATGCGTAAACCACTACATTATGCAGTCACACATCCAACAATTAAACAATCATATTGGTTTTGTGTTCCTGAAATAACCATTTTCAGTATACGTTTTACATGTACCTACATTTATTCATGCAGCAAGTTCCTTTCAACTATAAGCTGAAATAACAGCTTTTGCAAACAACCTATAGAGTCTCAGCAGCTACCATTTACATTAATTTAGGGCATTTTTTTCTGCTCACCTGATGAATTAACTCTTATATAACTTCTCTTTAGAAGTTTGTCTCCACCAACTGCTAGCTGCTAAATACACAAACTATTATGTTCAATAATGACTCAGTCACACTAGAGTGAAAATAGAACAGCAACCTCCTTGCGACTGGGGATGAAAAAAAAACCAAAAACAAAATCAGTGATTGCATTGAACTTTTTCGCATTGGGCAACTAAATACAAGTAGTTGCAGCAAACAACTGGTCAACCAGAGGTTGAGCGTACAATACCCCCAATCTCTGGGTGACCATTTTTGATTGCAAGGCAACTGCACAGGTTGCCTGGTGGGAGGCAACCCGTCTCCAAATGATCAAACTGATTGCAATCACTCTCAGACAGATTGATCAACGTTTGCAAATAATTGCTGTCTGAATGCAGACAGATTGCCAACATGTTGCAATCAATCTGTGTCAGTCTGTGCCGATGAGCACGAACTGTCTGCGATACATCTCTTTGCAGACTCAAGTCAACTGGTTGCCAGCTGGCTGTATTCTTGTTATATTTCTATATAAAAAGAAAGTTGCAGAGTGCCTATGTCATTCTGCAGTTAAACTGCCATCCTGCAGCAACTATGTCATTATTTTTGGAGGAATTTCTAAATTTCTACAGATTACATGTAAATGCCAACTGGACCCTATTCAATTGCAAACTGATAGCAGATTGACTCCACCTTATTGCTGTTTTATTGCCGTCTTGATGGACCAAAGTTGCTTTGAAGACGTTAACTGACTGCGAGTGGTCGCAGACCTGCTCCCCGTCTTTTGAAGCAACCATTTCAAAGGGAAGAAGATCAAAAGTTGATTGCACACGATCGTGCCATGATCTCCAACCACTGTTTTCCCTAGTGTGACTGTAGCTATTCACCAGCATTATCTTTCTGCCATTTGGTGTTTGGCAAGTAGAATGCAAACTATTTTTAGAGCTTTTTCACTCCAAACTGCTGCTTTGGTGCTACTGGAAACATGAAGCAAACTTTAAACAGTGAGAGGCGGAACAACAAAACAATGAACTGAAAGAAGCTGCAGGTGGGTGATAATTATCAGTGGTTTTGTCTGAATATCAGCTACTGTAATGCATGCGAGATAATTATAGACCAACGTCTAAACTGTGTGATTGTTAAGATTTATTTACGTTTTGAGGTTATTTCATAATCTTAAAGTTTTATATTTCGTGAGTTGCCACAATGACAAAATACATAAAGTAGAGGGAAACATCTCTTTAATAAGCAGAAGTCAAAGTTGCCTTATTGAGACGATTTCAGCTGGAATATGAAGTGGGAGAGAGACAAAGCGCCACAGGGTCTTTTAATATAAAGTTTCTCCTTCATTTCTCCTCCACAACTTGGCAGGCGATAACAGCTGGATATTAGTTTCCTGCTGAGGATTTCATATACTATATCATTACTGCACTTTGTTATCCAAGTATTATCTTCAATATGGACTATTACACTATATCTAATGCAGGAACACACTCTAGTGAGAGTTGCTTTCTCATTTCTCTCTTTATCCGGCTCTCTGCCACAGTTCAGCACAGTCTGAAAGCCATGCTCTTCGAAAGTCAAAGTCATCTTTTGCACCTGAGATAGTTTGGACTCAAATCCCAGATGTTTAAATCTGATTTTTATTTTTAAAGCAAAAGAACATCCAAGTTATTTCACAGATTTTGACTTTTCCCACAGCCTAGCTGTTGTTGTGGAAAACTAAACTCTAAACTGAAATGCAGGAGCTAGAAATTACAATCTTCCATGGCAGAGAAAAGCAGATGCTACTTTCAAATGAATGGACTGAAGTGGAAATACTACCTATATCTTTGCTTTCTAACAGGGACCCTCAGAATTGCATTGCGGGTCTACCACTTTGGTCTGGATCATTTGTAGTAATTTTGGTGACAGAGAGACTATTTAGCACCACAAACAAATTGACACTTGCACTTAATCTGTACGAGTTCTCTGGACTGCAACAAGATTTTGCAAAAACATTCATGATTCCAAACAATGCAGCCAAATAAATTCCTCTTCCGTGCCACCACAAGGTGTTAAATATTTGACCCTGAGAAAAGTTTCACTGCAATGATGGGAGGAAATTTGGAGCAGAGGCCTCATTGACACAGGCCTAGAGATCAGTTAGCCACCATCTGGCAACCACCGGTCACTAGGGAAAAATGAGTATTCCCTGACCGGTTGTGAGAGGTTGCTGGCAGTCGCTGTGAAATCAACCGCTAAAGCCCCAGTCACGCAGGCCTTGAGATCGGTCATGACTCCCTATAGGGAAAAGTATGTATTCCCCGATCAGCTGGTGAGTGGTTTCTGGAAACTGGGCAGTCGCTAGATGAAATTGGTTGTGATTGCTTTGGTTGCTAGCAGATTGCTGCAGTCAACCTTAATCTGCATGGAAGACATCAACTTGTCTGCAAAGACTTGCAAACTACTCGCCAAGGGCCAGTGAAACTGTGAAAAGTTTTACGCAAACTGGAAATGGAGACCATTCACCTTCAAAGTAAAAGTTGCACAGGTTTCAGCAGTAAGGCACAACTTTTAATTTGAAGGCGAACAGACTCTGCTTCTGGTTTGTGTTGCACTTTTTCAATTTCACTACCACTTGGTGATTAGTGTCTTTCATACAAACCACAGGCTACCACGGCAACCTGCTAGCAACCAAAGCTATCGAAAAGAGGGAGCAGCACCCTCTTTGCAAGTAGTTTCACCCAGCATCAGCCAGCAACCTCCAGCAACCACTCGTCACCCAGTTGGGAAATACAGATTTTTCCCTAGCAGCCGGAGGTTGTCAGGGAGTCTTCAACCGGTCTCTGGTCCTGTGTGACTGCACTTGTACACTCCTGTGCCTCACAGAGCTGCCACAGCTCAGACTCAGTTTTCTTGTCATTTTTTTCTTCCCCACATTTGTCCAAAAACTCAGAATGTCGACTTATTGAGCCACAAGCCCATAACGCTCAGGTCTACCACAACCATCTTGATTTTCTGTCAGTGCTGCTAATGTGGTGCTGTTGAAATATTTATTCTGTATAAAGAATGTGGACAAAACCTTCAGACCTCATCAAATTATTAAATGAAATGACTCAAATGTATATTAGTTGAAAAACTGACAATCTTTCTGGCCCACTTGTGAAGCTGCAAAATTTAGAAACGACTAATTACTGAAGTTTGCTGGTTTATTTCAGCTTCAGTGAAACACGCACTAATTAAAACACAAGTTCACACTGAACTGAGCAGGTGAAGAAGACTCTACAAAGATAACACACATTTAGCCTCATAAACTCTTTTGTTGCTAATGATGTTTTAGCAGCAGTGTGCAGATTACAACAATTTTCCCAAAAAGAAGCAGCCTAAAGATTAAAAGGCCCCTGAGTGCATCCCTTTGCCGAGCCTACACATTACTCTAAAATTCTTGTTTTTATTATATAAAGTGTGTGTGTGTGTGTTATTAAAATTAAAGTAAGAGCAGTAGTTCATAAGAGAATTGTGAAACACTTTCGAAATGCCCTACTTTTCAAAACAATCCGGGATCTGCACCAAAAATTAATCACTCCTTTCTCTGGCCCAGAGCCTATCTTGCCACCAGACTTCATTAAACTTTTGAGATACCCTGCTAATTAGCAACAGACAATGAAAGACACAATATGGAGAGCAGTGGAAGTGATTTTCTGCACAACTTTGTTTCCTGGAGTCTTAATAAAGGCTAATATCAGCAAACAAATGTGTTGGTAATCCTTGTTTGCCTTTCTGTCTGCTGTTCCCTCACCTTTTTCTTCTTCTCTGCCATCTGCCGTTTTCACTCCTATCACACCATTTCCATTCTGAACTTTTCTGATAACAAACCAAGAATTTTTTTTCCCTTTTACACTTCAGTGGACTGAGGCTGCAGTCCTACCAAATTCAGCGTTATCTGTTGGTTAACTTGTATTTTTTTTCCTTGTCTCTGCTCGCCCCATTCAGTGCCTTTATCTGTGATAGAGTAAGCCCAGGTTTCCTTCCAACAGTCTCACAAATTCAAACAAACCTTGGACATTTCTGTAAACCTAAATGTCAGCTTGCCTCTTTGGTGTTGCAGAGACTCATCTAGAGTGCTACTTGTGTTTACTTGTGAAGACAAAAAGAAAGAAAGACTTGATAATAGTGTAATAAGTGCTGATCTATTTCCTTGAAATTAATAAGTCAAAATCTTTTTTGAGGAGAATTGAAATTCTCGCCACAGATTTATTTGAAATCAGGTGGTCACACAATTATTTGTGCATGTGTTATTTGTATTCAGGCATATTTGCCCAGACACAAGTCTGCGTTTTATTTCTGATCAGATTTTATGGTGAAAGTTCTCCTCCCACAACTCAGACACTTCTCTGGTCTGGTCGCTGCTATTCTTCATCCAACGTGCTGTCTTCCTTTTAAAAACTGTGATCAAAACCAATCACGCTTTTGCTACATGTGAGGTTGGAAAGATGTGTTATGTAACTATTTAATTTATAAGTTTAGGCGCTGCTAACCAGCTTGTCCTGCAGGCTGGCGAGGTCACTGTCGTGGCAGTCCTCAGCGTCACTTAGCTGCCTCTCCAGAGTGTCGCTCATCCTGCTAATTGTCGGACTTCAACTCCAACTTTTGGACAGTAGCTGGAGACAGATCAAAAGCAGAACCTGAGAGAAAGAGGGGAAGTTGTTCGTGTGCCACTACGCCAAGCGTAGGGGTCCATTATGGTAGCCATATTGGTTGTGTCGTCACCACAGCCCATCAGCATTTATACCAGTGCTGAGGGGACACCAGGCTCCCTCCTGAATGGTAGGTGTCACCACTCAGACAAAACCCTAACCCTATCCCTCAGTATCATCTGAGCTTCTGCACTGATATATCATGGAAACAACAGTAAAAACCAAAATAAATGTACACTCATGACTCACGACCAGCTGAAACAACACCAAAGCACGACTCGCGCCATCGGATGTGATGCCCCTTTTGGCGTGCGCCGCTGTTTGTGAGCATAACAGTGGGGGGTGAAATGGGCCTTTTAACAAAGTTAAAGAGAAGAACAAGGGTCACAGTCACCAGCTGCAGTCCAAGATGGTGGAGTTGGGAGTTCATCTGCTGGACAAAAGACTCAATGGAGAGGCAGATGAATGGCACTGAGGACTGCCACAACAGCAACCTGGTCAGCCTTCACATAGGGAAACACAAAACAGGTCGAAGGTAACCGCTTTAGAGTGACTGATTTTTAAAATAAAACACTTTAGTGATGCTATCTGTATGGTTCCTGTGAAAAGCAGATTGTATGCCATATTAAACTCATCAGATCGTCCCTCCTCAAGTCATTGACATCATGATCCTTGAACTCTTCCTGTTATAAAACGTGATTATCCATAGTGTAAGATTCATGGTTTGATTCTGGGAGGAGATACAAATCCCTTTGGGGCTGCATCAGGAAGAGCATCCTGCGTAAAAACCTGCCAAATCAAATATGTGGAGCTGTGGCGACCCCTTGTGAATAAGGTGGCAGCGAAAAGTAGCTCTAGGCGACTGCAGCACAACAGTGGAGACTCCATGTGTACTTAGGCTCCAGTACTTCTTATCTACATGCTCAAACAAAAAAAGTCCTATGACAGGCGCAAAGGAGCATGCTGAAGTGAAAGTCCATGTAGGAGGAGGGTGAATGCACGGGTTATCCAAACACTGGATTTCTATCCACGGTTAGCTTCTCCTTTCAAACAGTAACTCAACGTTCCAGATCTTTAAGGCCTGAACATTATTATTTTGCATTCATAATGCAGGTGATCTAACCTTAACAAAGTAGTAATTTAAACCAAAACCCAAATCCTTCTCCAAACCTAATCAAATAATGTTTTATCTAACACCATTCCTCTTAATGACATTTACTACTCATCTGTAAATTTAGATGGAAAATGTTCATATATTTGTCTTAACCAATCTGTATGTTCTAAAGTTTCTAACCTGTGACTGCTTCACAATAAAAGCCTCACATTGGTTCACTTTAAAAAATAGTCTAGTGTCAAACGCTTAACTGAATATCCATCATTCTATGAAGTAAAACCCAAAAATCAAAAAAAATAAAAAATAAAAAAATAAATAAGTGGAGAGGACCATCAGTCATTTCTGTCATCATCATTCCTGCTTCAAGCTTCTCAGATATGCAGCTTTACTTTTCTCTTCTCTCATTTATCTTTGCAAAGTGAATTTTTACATTTATCTTTGTAAACTGAATACATTTATGTTGCAGGCTGGCAATCGGACAAAACAAGTAAAGTTAAAGATATAACTTTTAAAGGAAATTGTCACCATTTTCTGACAACCTGAATGACTAAACAAAGCAATATTTAAGAGATTATACAGATGCAGCATTGAAAAAAGGTTGGTACTGTGGTTTCTGGGGCTGTTTTTTAAACCTCTTCATAAGTATAAGATCAAGAAAATTTCTCTATTTTTTTCCTGCCTTTAAGCAAAAGAAATTAAGCACTTTTAATAATTTAGAAACTTTAAAGACAGTGTATACATGACTTAAAAACAGCACAGAAAAGGTAATGAATTAATAACCAAACACTCCCAGACAACACATAGTTCAGCTGCACAAAGTTTATCGAACAAAACTGATTCATTTTCCTTCGCAGAGCAAGCAGCATCGTAAATTTATGAAATCTATATCATGTAGCCGCTTTGTAATTATAAAAACACTAAAGCTATAAATAAAGGAGTGTGTATCGACTGTGTGTGTGCGTCTGAGAGAGAGATTGCTATGAACTTTTCAACTGTGTAACAGTGTGAACGTTGACTAGCCCATTGGGAGATAGAGAGAAGAATTGGTCATTTTCTCCGGCCTCTATCTGATCCATCGTCTTGAGAGGTGAAACAGGAGTTGTTTCACACACACACACACACACACACACACACACACACACACACACACACACACACAGACTTGCACACACACTCACACACAGAGCACACAGAGCACAAAGTCAAAATCCAATTATTGAAGTAGCTGGAGGAAAAGGTTACTCCACTCTTTCTCTCTCCCTCTCTCATTGGCCGCAATTCTGACTTTTCTCGAAATCCTTTGACACGTGTAGCAGTCTCATAACTCCCATTAAAGTCTTGCTAAGCTGGATCTAGTTACCTTTTCCCATTACTTTCAACATGAAACAACTATGAATGAATGCAATCACGGATAGTTTACAGCCACACGCAGGATTACAAAGTACTGACGCAGGAGTGTTGCAGGTTAGTGTCCCCACCTATCATGACAACCCAGGAAGTGCCCAATGTCAGATCCTTTGGCCAGTAGCACTAATTCACAGTCAGCAAACGAAACAGATCATCATTATTAGAAACGTTTTGGAGCTTTTTAATGTTTACCAAAACTAGAGACCATGTTGCAGTCACACCTATAAGACAACACCTATCTTCAGAAATATTATCAGATAAAAACACCACTTATGGGGAGTTAATAACACATGAAAACGACTCTAATTATGATGCAAGGCAGCCCTTACTCACCTGCACACACCCATCTTTGAACTCTACCATTTTTGACACACCTTTAAAGTGTTGTGACTAGCTTCTAAGGTCACAACTTTACGGCACTGACAAAATCTGTCTACAGACAGATATAAGCACATGCAGGTTCCTAAGTGCCCAAAACTATCTTTGTGGTAGTAGGATAATGTTTTGCCATATGACACATGCACGCACACATAGAAGAACAAGGTGAAACTGATACTACACCAGCTTTGCTATCGTGGGGAGTCCCACATCCCTATAAAACAATTTGTTTGCTGTTTCAAAAACAAAAGATGCACATAATCACTGCTCTAGAGCCAATAAAACACTGGGCCTGATGACTGACTGGCTGAGAAGCCAATTAAGACATTTTACTTCCAATAACTGTAGCTTATCATTAGAAAGCACTGACCTTTAGCTACTCTATGACCCTTTTTGACGCAATTTCATGAATAGTCAGTCCGTTCTGAACATACCGGCGACATTTAAGCATCAACGTTTTTTAGATTTCTCTACACAGGCTGTTTCAGAAGCTATTTAAGTCAAATCTGACCACCTACTACCTAAGAATGCCTCTTAAAAAGGGTACAACTTCCCTTTATTACATACATGCATCTTTACTATGAGTAACAGCGTCACCTGAACTGTCAAAGTACAATCCAAGTCAGAGGCTTTAGTGGGTAATTTCCAAATGCAGGCCACCCAACAAAGTCAAAGCCATTTTATCAGCACCAACTGACGTGGCTATCTTATCCTTAGCAACGCTTGCCAAATACAAAAAGACAGACTGCCTCCAAAAACAAATTCCAGCCATTGTTAAAAGACTTTGAACAGCCAATGAAATAGCAACAGTATGCTTACAAGTTAGTACAGAAGGCGGTTTCCTTATGCTAAAGCTTCCTAGAAAACGTGATTTGACGTTCTGGTGTGATCTATAGTGGCAAAGGCTTGTATTTCCAAATTTCAAATAATTTGGAAGATCTTTAGTGCAGTACAGGAGAAACCCACCAGGCTAATCTGCCCCAAAGAGCTGATGCTGGACGGCAGACACTGGTTCACACGATGGTTCAATGTTAGCAGATGAGATTTTATAATTTAATGAAGTTTCAAAGCATTTTGTAACTTAATTTTATTTTAAGTGCTATCTACTTACTGTTTACTTGCTACAAAAACTGCTCTATTGCTGCAGAAATCCATTTGTGACCAACCGAGTGAAAAAAAGAAACAGCATTCGGCCATTTGTAGTGAAGTACCATCTCATATGAAAGCTCTGAGGTAGAGCTGGACCATACTGGCGAAATCAAATAACCACAGACAACCAGCGCACCACAGAACAATTCTACAATAACTTTCCAATCAATCAAACTGGATCATTCATCGTATCAGAGGTGGACCACACGTGTGGTTTTTAATAAAAGTATAAAACCAGCTCTGTGCATCGGTTTCATCTCACATCCCATAGGTGTTCTGATTTAATTTACTTTCCATCACCTTTTTCTTCTTCACCCTCTACTTACCCTTTCTCTCCCTTATCTTTCCGTCTAATATACTCTCATTCTCTTCACCATTTTCTCTCCTTTTCACCCGGTCGAACTTTCATACGTATTCACTCAGGGTTTAATTTCGCCTCGTCTCTTACCTGTCCTTGCCCTTTCTTTCCATCTCGCCCCTTTTCACTATCGCTCACCATCTTTCCTGCTCACTTTCTGAATCTCATTCCACCTGCTTCTCCTCCACCCTCGTCCTTTCCTCGCTCAGGTCGTATTAAACATGGCGAGGCGTGGAGATAGGAACGTGGGAAAAGAAGGTGATAGACAAGTCAGATGGAAAGATGAGAGGAGGAGGAAAAGAAGGAGGGACTGTTTTTTCTGTGTTAGCACCAGGAAAGCCTCTTTGATAAGAGATAACCACTCCCTGTAATATGGCACATGGGAGAAACTGTGGTGGACTCATATCTACTTGGTCTCTTCGGTCATTGGGTACACTTCCCAAGTTGCTTTAACATGCAAATTATACATTCACATTTCTCTTCTTTCATAATGTTTATTGTTTTTAAAGCAGGCCTGCAAATATTACCAGTAGCGTACAACTTAAAAAACAGTGTATTCCTGTTTTTTCTTTACTTCTATGTCCTGTATATGAATAAATGAACAGTAACATTTAAAGACCACTAAATTAACTCCATTCTAATCTTGGTCTAAGAGACATTTTCTGTTAACATCCAAACCAAAATCAAGCATGCTCACTGATGATTCCCCCAACAAGTGCTGGAGTGCAGCTCACAAATCCTCTTACAGTAAGAGGAAAACAAATTACCACCATGGCCCTGATAACAAGTAAAGTCTGAAAAGCCATTTCACATTGTCAAGAACCATTTTAAAAAGCTAATTCTTTATTGATCAACCTGAGACTGAACTTTGGGAAGTATTTGTACCTTTACCTAAAAATCAGGAACATTAGAGTTTGTGGTTCAGAGTTTTCCTCATTCTTTGGGGAATGTTTTGGTATATACTATCCCTTATACAGTCACCAGCCACTTTGTCTGGTACACCTGTTCAACTGCTCATTAATGCAAATATCAAATCAGCCAATCACATGGCAGCAACTCAATGCATTTAGGCATGTAGACATGGTCAAGACAACCTGCTAAATTTCACACTGAGCATCAGAATGGGGAAGAAAGGCGATTTAAGTGACTTTGAACGTACATGGCTGTTGGTGCCCGACGGATTGGTCTGAGTGTTTCAGAAACTGCTGATCTGCTGGGATTTTCCCACACAACCATCTCTAGGGTTTACAGAGAATGGCCTGAAAAAGAGAAAATATCCAGTGAGCAGCAGCTCTCTGGGTGAAAATGCCTTGCTGATGTCAGAGGAGAATGACCAGACTGCTTCAAGCTGATAGGAAGACAACAATAACTCAAATAACCACTTGTTACTACCAAGGTATGTAGAAGAGCATCTCTTAATGTACATGTTACACCTTGAAGCAGATGGACTACAACAGCAGAAGACCACACCGAGCAGAAAACTGAGGCCACAATTCACAGGCTCATCAAAATGGGACAACAGAAGATTGAAAAAATGTTTCCTGGTCTGATGAGTCTCAATTTCTGCTGCAACATTCAGGTGGTAGGGTCAGAATTTAGTGTAAACAACATGAAAGCATGGATCCATCCTGCCTTGTATCAATGGTCCAGGCTGCTGGTGTAATGGTGTGGTGGATATTTTCTTGGTACACTTCGGGCCCCTTAGTGCCAACTGAGCATTGTTTAAACACCACAGCCTAACCAAGTATTGTTGCTGACCATGTCCATCCCTTTATGACGACCATGATATTTATCTATACTAATTGCATCTTTATGAATTCAAGAACATATCTCACCAAAAATTAGACTAAATTCTCTTTTACATCTTCACCACCACCACAAAAACAACAACAATGCAATTAGGTGCAGTTAACTAAAGTCAGCCACAGCTGACCAGCTGAAGGTGAACAGGTATATAAAGATATACACATGGTATATAAAGACTGATGTAGCACCATGATGTCACCCACCGGTTTCTAAAGCCCAGTACTCAAGCCTCAAGGGGGGGTCTTACTATGAAGTCAAGAACCCTGCACACTCAGTAAACCTGAAATTAACCATAAGTTCATTAGGAAAATGTTTCGTGAGGTCATAGATCAAGTGAGTGGTAAGGTCAATTTCGTCTATACAATCACACTTCTTTTTGCAACCACAGGAGTCGCCCCCTGCTTGTCATTAGAAAGAAACCAGGTTTAAGGCACTTCTGCCTTTGCTTCACTTTTCAAATCTGGAGGCCACATCCATCTTTTATAAAAAAAAAAAACTTTTGAGCCTATAAAAACATGGGAGGCTCTTACAGCCTTCCTTCAAAGGACTATGTCTGAGGTGTGGTTGTATTTTTTATTATTATTTTTTTTTAAATGTGGAGAGACATTCCTGATTAAAATGCAAGACAATTTTATGTTTTTTTTTTGTTTACTTTGTTTATATCTTGTCATCAATTTGCAACACTTTCACTGTTGTAAAAACAGGACACGCTGTTGTGTTGCTGTACGCGTTGTCTGCAGACTTTATTCCTTCCTACATGTTACGTAGTTTAATTACCCAACCACACAGAAATAACAGTTACTATTTCTGTCTTAACACTCATTTAACTATATTTAAATAAACTATGCATGGGGCAGATACTCAAGTGGAACACAGAAATCAGACTTGGCAACGCTAGTGTGGCTATGGATTATCAAAAAGCATATGTTATTGTCATTGAATATAAAACCTGGGGAAAGGTTTCTATGTGTGTATCAGTAATTTCTTTTATAGATTTAGCACATTCACAGTTCTGCTATATTTCTGATAACCATAGCAATTTCGGTCAGTATATGAAAGTTTTAAACATTTTCATCTCTACATCAACTTTAACAAAGCACAAAATTCCTCCTCGTTAACACCCAGGGGAGGATGAACACTCCGGCAGTGCGGACTGCCAACAACTTCCTATTTTCTGATGGAGTTAGGAAATCTTTCTGAGGAGGTCAAAACCCCATGAAGAAAGAATGTGACTCACGCTGCCCATAGCAGCACCACTTTTATAGGTCTGGTGTGACGATAAAAGGTTTTTAATGTGCATACCACAGCCTCAATACATGAATCACACATCTGCTGAACTTGTAGAGTCATGCAGATCTAACTGGAATACTTTTAAATCAGCGATTACTACATCTAAAGACTTGACTACATCTGTAAGCACAAACCAAAGAATAACACCAGATTCTATTTTTCCCACACCATTCATAAATACGTGTTCCTACATGATGCAGAAGGAGTGAATTAACATATTTTTGTGCCATTTGTAGCTGCAATTGCATGAAGTCTTTTATCCAACTACTAATCAGATTAAAGGCTCTGTGAGAATAAATAATTGCCTTTCTGAAAGGCATTCAACAGATGAATATTTATCACGTAAAGCTCTTGTTTTAATTACTCTTTTTTTTTTTTTTTTTTTTTCTTTTTTTTGTGTGGTTTTTTTTTTTTTTAAAAACCGCCC
>VUQI01026676.1:32243-49956 GCA_015106735.1 Paratilapia polleni
TTTGGATGAACATACGTGTTGTGTAATAGCAGCACTCCCACAGGGGGTTCCAGGAGATTACAAATCATTGCAGGTGACACACCTTGTTCTGTTTAACAAACAGAACAGTTTTTTCAGCTCAACAGTAAACCGGTTACAGAGCCACAGGCAGGAATCACTAATGTGGAAACCATGTTTTTAATCACTTGATTTCAAAAACCAGCTAAAGTAACTGCTGCCTGCCTCAATTTTATGACTTCAGTAAAGGAATCATCTTGACCTTGATGAGATTTGGTGGATAAATGAAAATTGAGTAAATTAAATTGACGTTAACATTACATTGTTGCTCTTATTCAGAAGCTTTCTTTTGTACTATGTCCTGTTTGTGCTGATTCTATTTTACTTTTAGTAACTTATTACATGAAGAGGGGCACTTTGAACCTCTTTGATCCAAACAAAGTTTGGAGGATTTTATTTTTCTGTATCTATCCTACACATCACAAGGCTAAATCTGGTACAAGCAAGAGAAAGCAGAGATGGAAAATGCAATGAACCATCAAATCAAACCTTTTAGGTTAGGTTTAACTTCACGTTCTTAATCTAATTTAGAGATAAAAGTAATATAAATTACCTTAAAAATTAGGAAATTTAAAGCTGGGGTAATTTATTTATTTATTTTTTATCAGTAACTCTTATGTTATGAAAAATAAAGAAGTCATTCATGGTTAAAAAGCTCAGATGATTATGACACTACTCCACAGATCCCCTTCAGCTCCTACAGAGCATTTTAGCATCTTTCAGCTCACTGTTTTGCTTTTCTGGCCCTAACTTTACTGTTCTGATTCAGTGAAATTGCAAACCTCCAGGGCTGAAAAACGAGCCAGTGCAGAAAACTGCCAAAAACTGCGATCCTCAGCAAGTCAGTCCCCACAGACTCCCATTTTTAAAATGTCCAACTTTACAGCAGAAGTAAAAACATCTTCACAGCCTGGTACAACCTGGGTCTCTAGAATTAATATCCTCCACAATGGTAACTGTGTGAGGGGGTTCAAATTGCATTAAGGTTTAAAGTTATCATTGTTGGCTGCTTTGACTGACATATGCCAACACAGGCTGCTGCAGCTGCTAGCTAGTCTGCCAGACTGTCCTCACCTCAGCTAATTCAAGTCACTCAACTGGAAGTCTTGAATGTCTTTGTGCTGTTGGTGCCTTCTTAAGCATTTTTAATGGAATTATCTGACAAATAATATGGTTTACTATAGGGTTAACTGTACTAAAGCCCATCCAAAATGGTCGACCTTCAGTTTGGGTGAATTCTACCACTTTATTTGTCTGTTACTTTGCACTCACTAGGAGCTTTGTGTGTCTGTGCATTACACCAATACAGGTTATGGATATAGGTTGCTAAGGCCTCAGTCACATAGGCCTAGTAACTGGTCAGTTGCCAGGGAGAAATGTATACACCACAACCGGTTGGCAAGTGGTTGCTGGAAGTTGCAGGCTGTAAAATCAGTCAGAAAGAATGAGCTGCACCAGCTTCTTATGATTGCTTTGGTTGCTAGCAGATTGCTGTGGTCACTTGTACTTGCATGGAAGACGCACAGTAGAAGCTCTGCCTTACTGCTGTAACCAACACATTTCAAAAGGCCCAAGTTTTACTTTGAAGACGAACGGTCTCTTTCAGGTTTGTTGACAAGTGTTTGCAGACAAGCTGGTGTCTTCCATGCAACCTATGGGCGACCGCAGCAATCTGCTAGCAACCAAAGTAATTGCAAGGAGGTTTTCGTGCTGCACTGTATACCTCTTTGCAACCAATTTCACCTAGTGACTACCAGAGACATCCAGCAACATACCAGCAGATCGGGGAATACACATTTTTCCCTAGCGACTGTGGTTGCCAGGAGGGCGCCAAAAAGGTGTGTAGGCCTGTGTGACTGGAGCTTAACCAAGCTGTGTTAGCTGACAACTTAGCACTCCAATTTAGCAACAGCTATAAAAATTAAGTAGAGGCTTCAAATCATGATTTTTGCAAATCAACAGTTGATGTCACAGTGGCTATGTCGCTCTTTTTTATAATGTTTAAATCTCACCGCTCATCATTCATTTCCACCTGCAACTCTTTTGGCAATAAAATACTAAACATCTACTGTGCACTACCTGCTCAGCATCAAGCAACAGGCAGACACAGCCAGACATTTACAGCCAGCTGTTTTTTTCACGAGGTGGCAGTCACCAACTCAAACTAATACTGGAGTTAAATTCATGTCTCCAAGGTGAAGCTGCTGTTACTTTGTGTCTGCTGGATATGTAAACAGCTAACTGCCATCCACTATACTGTACTGTTAAAAACTTAAAAACTTGAGAAGAGGTCAGTGTTGTGTTTATAGCTCTTATTCGTCGGGTTAATTACTGAAGGACATTTCTTTTCAGCTGAGATGAAACTAACAATCGTAAAGAAGAGACTGTGTCAAAGACAAATTCTAACACAATATGTCAATGTGAAAAAAATAAAGCTGCAACAGATGTTACCAACAAGCAAAACGCTGCCACAATGACTAAACTAAAAGATGATTTGTGGAAATTCAAAAAGATGATGCGCTTCAAATGAGATAATCAGGAAAAAAACAAATATGCACTTAGAGGAGAGCTATTTATTATTTTTCCTTGATGACAAGAATATCTGGTTTTATTGATAATAGCGCAGAAATATTCCTGTTGTTGTGCTGCGATGCAGATTAGATCTTTCCTTTCTCTGACTTCCATTAAACTTGCTCCGCAGGGATCCATCTCACTCAATTGATTTGACTTGATGGGTGAGCTTTTTGAATTAAAAAATGATAATACTCTCCCCTCCTGTGCTCTGTCTCCCTCTCTTCACATCAAAATATGCAACTTGCATCTCTGCACCACTGAACTTCAACATAACTTAAAAAGAAGTTGGTCTTAATTTTTATTTTGGCTGGCAGAGAGATTGAGGTTATGAACTCGGGCAGAGGGGAGTCGACTGTTTTTGTGTTGTAGTTAAGTTTGTTTAGTTAAGTTTGAGGGCTTTAAAGAGTGGAAACAATGTGTGCAACTTCAGGGGTTACAGCTCGCTTTACAGAGCCTGTCTAGGACCCAGCGGGGGTCTTTTCTCTTCACTAAACTGCTGTTTGAAATATTTGACATCATGTCTCTGTTATGAGTGTTTTGTCTCTGTCTTCATTTCTTTCTCCTTGTCCATCAGTTCAGACTGTGTGTGTGTATGTGACAGAGCTCTATGGGGATTGAGGACGATCCGTCTGAAAATTACGATGACAAAATGACAGCCAAAGCTGGCAACCCTGCCAACACACACTCACATGTGCAGACATGAAACCACACACACACACACGGTCTGTTCTTTTGATATGGCTGCCATTTCTTATCATTTAAGTCGTCTGACAACCAGGGAGAAAGAGACAGATAGAAGGAGAAACGAGAAGCAATAAATACTGAAAAGTACGAAGAGACCATGATGGACAGAAAAAAGACTGATTGGTGAACAGATGTACACAGTTATACACAGAATATACAGTTAGGCCTCATTGGGACGGGTTTAAAATGAAGGACAGTACAAGATATGGAAAAGAAAGACAAAATCCTCCACAAGGGGGCGCGGGACAGTCAAAGTACTGATACAGTTCTGATACTGATACAGATGATTCACTTGAGATAAATATAATAAGGGTCAGAGTGACTTACAACTCCCACAAACCTCTTGAAGTTGGCTTAGAATTCACCTGAGAGTAATCACAAGTTTTCATCTTATCCCTGTAGAGACATAAACCCAGCTGACTCGGCTGATGCTATATGGAGCCAAACTCCTTTCAGCCTTCTACTGACAAGAATAAACTTTTAATGTCCCAATTATATTTGCAATTAATGCCTCATTAAATGCCAGAAAAGATTTAGAAAAGCCCATCAAAGTATCCTTAAGCATAATTTGGTGGGATCAAATAGCTTGTCTGGTCTGACAACCCCAGACAACTTCGACTCATAAGAAAGCTTCCAGTCTTTCGGTTTTATATCTGTGCATCATGCTGGCAAGGTGACTGTAAGACAGAGAGGGAGTGCAGTGTGATCACAGACAGATCTATTCATCAAGACAAAGTTTTAGCACTCGAATCAGCAGGGGGCTAATTACTTCCCAGTGCCTCCTTATTGAACTAATGTGTCCAAAAAAAACACAAAAAAAAAAACCCTAAGAAAGCTTTTCTTAAAGTCCTCTTAAAACTTACAGCTAATGGTTCTCTGTTGCTGAGGTGAACTGGAGAGGATCTTTTTTCAATCAGGATTGTTGTGTTTGCAACTTTGGGTGCAGCTTCTTACCCAAACACTTCAAAGTGTCAGGGGTAACCACCCACAGCGAGCAGGACCACGGCCAGAAAGCCACCAGCCCCATTTCCCAAAACTCCACATTTACTTGATCTAATTGTAGTAAACTGAAAATTTGAAAACTACAACAATGTGAAAGATTTCTGTGTTAGAAACAGAATTTATATAGAAGATTGATGCACTGTGAAAGTGAAGTCAATGCAGTGCTTTAAATCTGCATTCTTTTTAATGGTCAGCAGGAGGCAACTTCTCTGTTAGCCAAAAGAAGTTGTTTTGAGTCATAATTTGACTGTTTTCTGTTTCTTTTCAGTCATTTTTTGTCTCTGTGTGTTTGCTTTCCTTCTCATTATGGTTGTTCTGCAGATTTGAGTTCATTTTGTGTGTCTTTGAGGATGTTTTCTCTCCTTGTCATTGTTTTGCATCTTTTTGGGGGTCATTTTGACTGTTCTGTGTCATATTTTAAATGCTTTCTGTGTCTCTTTTTGGTCAGTTTGCAGATGTTTTTGGTTATTTTGTCTGTTTGTGTTTGCTTTGCATTTCATTCTGTTCATCTTGCAGATGTCTCTGGTTTCTTTTTTCTTAATCAAGTCTCTCTTTGGGCTTTTTTTGATTCTTACTTTGGTTGCTCTGCATTTCTGAGTTAATTTTGTGTCTTTGAGTTTGTTTTTTTCTCTTTGCCATCTTTTGCATCCCTTTGTGGTCATTTTGCTTGTTTTGAGTCACATTTTCACTCCTTTCACTCTTTTTGGTAATTTTGTGTCTTTCTTTGATCAGTTTGCCGCTCTTAGTAGATATCTTTGGTTATTTTTTTCTCTTTGTTTGCTTTACATTTTATTTTGGTCATTTTGCAGATTTGTTCAGTTTTGTTTTGGTAATTTTGTGTTCTGTGTGTTTGATTTGCTTCTAAATTTGGTTCCTTTGCATTTTTGAGTTTCTTTTGTGTGTCTTTGTGGTTGTTTTTCAGATCAGCAGGGTCATTCAATAAACCATACGTGTTCAGTGCTGTTTCAAAACCTTCTCTACAAACAATCTCTTTATCTTATATTCATTTAACTTACTGATAGTGCAAAAAAAAGCATAGTGTAAATATAATGAATAAATATTTTATATCTACTGTAAGAGACCAGCACTGTGTGTAATTACTTAATATCTGTTGAAGCAGAAGTCTAAAACAACTAGCACTCTGAGTAGTACACAAACACACACACACACGCACACACACACACTTTTGTTAAAAATAGGCAAGTGTAACGTCTGTTCTCCAACAATGTCAAGTATCATCCTGGCACGACAAACGCTCCAGTGCTCTCTTTCCACCTCGGAGCGTTCACTTCCAAATATGGAGATAGACCATTTATTATTGGCAACATGTGCCATGAATACGCTCCACATTTCATCAAACAAAATGTGGAGAAAATGGCACCTGGTGATTCTGTCCTTTGCACCAAAGCCCGATTTTTTACACCAAAATATTGTTTCTACTGATATCGATTCAAGTGAACAGGCAGCCCCATTTGCCGGCCTCTGCAGGAATACTTCCACACTGCCACTTTTTTGATAAAGTTCAAGGGAAAGTTTTCCTTTTTCCACTGCCCTTATTTCCCTCCAGTTTCCCCACTTAACAGCCAGTGAGCGTGTGTGTGTGTGTGTGTGTGTGTGTGTGTGTGTGTGTGTGTGTGTCGCAGAGGCAGCCTGCCATGCCTCAGTGTGTTAATTATGTAAATTGGTCATTAGGAACCCTTATGGGGGCCAGGAAACTGCCCAAACACACACACACACGCACACACACACGCACACACACACACACTTGGGTTCAGTGTTAGTGAAGTTGAATGAAAGCCAAAAACTCTTTCTTCCATTCTTGGCTTTCATTCGTCCATTCACTCAGATTTCTTTCTTTCTCTCGTTGCAAATATTCTAATAACACACTGCGTTAGTCGTCGGTCTCAGAGGTGCATGTTGAATGTTTAAAAGCAGGAAAATACAGCCTTTTCAGCCCGTCACTGATTATGAAAGAAATCCAACAAAAACAAACATTCCTACAATTTTAATCCAGGGAAACTAAATAAATCTCTCAGAATATTAATAAACCAGGCATTATAATTAGCAGTACGAGGTCACTCCATAAAAAAAAAAAAATGTCTTAATTAATAAAACACAACAAAAAAAACACTCCACACAGCATCAATGTGGCTTACATTTCCTTGGGGAAACTGTATTGGACTCTAGCATTCGTAATGGAAAAAGAGAGATGACTGCATAAAGGGAATCACAGAAAAGGCAGCTTTAACTGAAGAAATTTTACTTTACTGTATTAAAACGTACTTTAAATTTATTTTTAGTTATTAGGTAAGCTGTGGGTTTCTATTAAACCCTCTGCAGCCTTTATCCAAACCATGTCAGCACACGATGATTCATGGAAATTAATTTTTAACGAGTGAAAGACTAAAAAATGGAAATGGACTGGCTTTTGTGTTGCACTTTTCGTCTTATATTGAGCACTCGAAGTCCTTTAGACTATGAGCCACATTTACCCGTACATTTATACATTTCATACAAACTCCACATAGAAAGGCCTCAACCAATCGGGAGGTTCAAACCACAACCTTCTTACTGTGAAGTGACAACGCCAACCACTGCTCAATGACACACATCTTCTAACTTGCTTCTTTTGGAGCTTTTGACTATATTATGTTGTTATTTTAACATCGTACAACCAATATCACGATATTTCCTCTTTTTATGTCATACTTAACAAACTTTTAACGAGCCCTTCCTAATAAATTAATAAATATTATTAGTCCAGGGCATACAATCGTGGTCATAAAGCGGGAAACAAACATTACTCTCATTTTAAAGTTCGGTGTTTTGACCCGTCCGTCCACCTCAGTCTCCTCCCTACTTTGTAGCTCCACAGTAATGTCACCTGACTTCTTCCTTCACCCTCGTCATAATTACTGCAGCTAATAAAGCATTTTGCCACTTGAAAAAACATGGACATTGTTATGGAGGATGGTTTCACATTAAAAGTGTGCCAGTAAAACTGTCACATACGACAAAACCTCCCACGAAGATCACAAATAAGGCTGCAAAATACAACAAACCTTCAGTTAATTTAACATCTACAGAGATTTGAAAGTTTGTTCCCAAGAATTAGATTTAAATTACTGCAGATACTACACCGTCCAGGGTAACAGTATAATGGTACATGCCCACAGGATCTCTCATTGCCATGCTTAACATTCATCATCTACACTCATCAGCCACTTCGTTAGGTAAACCTGAGCATCAGAATGGGGGAAGAAAGGTGATTTATGTGACTTTAAACGTGGCATGGTTGTTTGTGCCAGATGGGCTGGTCTGAGTATTTCAGAAACTGCAGATCTGCTGGGATTTTCCCACTAGGGTTTACAGAGAATGGTCCGAAAAAGAGAAAAAATATCCAGTGAGCAGCAGTTCTCCAGGCGAAAATGCCTTGTTGATGTCAGAGGTCAGAGGAGAATGGCCAGACTGCTTGGAACTGATAGGAAGGCAACAGGAACTCAAATAACAACTTGTTACAAAGCAAGGTATGAAGAAGAGCATTTCTGAATCTGCAACATGTTTAAGCAGATGGGCTACAGCAGCAGAAGACCACACCGGGTGCCACTCCTGACAGCTATAACTGAGGCTGAGGCTACAATTCACACGGGCTCACCAAATTTGGACAACAGAAGATTGGAAAAATGCTGCCTGGTCTGATGAGTCTCGATTTCTGCCGCAACATTCAAATGGTAGGGTCAGAATTTGGTGTAAATAACATGAAAGCATGGATCCATCCTGCCTTTTATCATTGGTTCAGGCTGCTGGTGGTGGTGTAATGGTGTGGGGGATATTTTCTTGGCCCCTTAGTACCAACTGAACATCATTTAAACACCACAACCTACCTGAGTAGTGTTGCTGACCCATCTTGCACCCATGTACCCATCTTCTGATGGCTGCTTCCAGCAGGATAATGCTCCATGCCACAAAGCTCAGATCATCTCAAACTGGTTTCTTGAACATGACAATGAGTTCACTGTACTGAAATGGCCTCCACAGTCACCAGATCTCAGTCCAATAGAGCACCTTTGGGAGGCGGTGGAACAGGAGATTCTCATTATGGATGTGCAGCTGACAAATCTGCAGCAACTGTGATGCTGTCATGTCAATATGGACCAAAATCTCTGAGGAATGTTTCCAGCACCTTGTTGCATCTGTGCCATGAAGAATTGAGGCAGTTCTACATAAAATTACATGCTCTTATCCTACTGGACCTCACTTTTCATAGTGCGAGCATCCTGTGGACAAACAGTGATGTAAAAGGTTAAAGTAAGAGTTACATCAGACTAAAAACACGCCGTAGTATCGCAAACATGGCTGAAATGAACTTCAGAGTCTTTCTACCACCACAGTTTGCTGGTATTTCACAGAGTTGGGGGTAAAGGGGGTAAAATATTGAGACAGAGAACAATCCTGCAAACATCCAACCTCTCCTCATCAGCTCTGTGCATATTTAAATGCCAGCATGCCAGGCAGACAAAATCAAACAGGATTAGATGGACAAGACATATTAATCCACCCCAGACACTGAAAGGCTCATTAATAATAAGGATTAGTTATGAAAATGATATTTACACAACCCAATCAGCCCAATCGATGGCTGGACAGAAGAAAATAAATATGCAGAAAACTATTTCCGCACCCTGTGATGTTCCGGCATCAGTTTTGGAGACACAATTTTTCCACTGCCTCCAGGAATGAAGTGTCTCACATTTATTTGGCAATGTCGTCAAGTTGTTATGGCAACTTGATGCAGTACTTTGTGTTATATCTAAGGAGTCACAAGATCCAGGCAGTTTCTCTACCACAGCTGGTAGACTGAAATCTGAAAATAATGTGTAAGAAAATGAAGTTTTCTGGCAGAAAGTCTTTCTGGCCCTGAGGGCGAACTTTTTCCACTAGCGTATAAATAGCAGAGTAGTGGCTAACTGTAAACCCAGACTGTGCCTCTCAGACATCGCTCCTGGCCGTGTTGGCATTAGCAAGCCTGATAAACGCAGAAAATATTGTGCATAACCAAGATTTATTTCTCTGCAGTGGCAGTAAATACAACGCAGGCCCGCTGATAACTGTGCTGCATTCACAGCTTAACAAGATATTTAGGGCTGAAGAACAGTAACACTCGCCATGATGAACAGCAGGGCAGCTACTGACTCTCTCACAGACACACAAACCCACTCAAAGAGGAGCTGGGGCACAGGTACCCACACAGTGCCTCTTTCAAAGGGCCAAAAATGTTCTTTTATGATGGAAAAAGCTGCACAACATGCTCAACCTTTCCAGGAGAGACACGCAGACTCTGACATAAAATTCTCATGATTTTTAAGCTCTGACTCCCAGCTTTTCAGCTGCATCCAGAATCACCCTCTCATATGCTCATTAACTACTCCTTGTGCAAACACACTCAGAAAACTGAAATTTTTGACACGTACTGATCATTTTTGCATCATCACTGAGTGCTGTTCAATCATGCAAAGGTCATTTTTGCAACAGTAAAATGCAGAACATTGCATTGGAGGGGATAAATCCAAATTCACTTACACTATTAGGTTAAGTTTCTTATCTCTTGGCACAGTGTAGAAACAGGAAAAAAAAAAAAAAGGCTTGTCTGTAACTCAGGTATGGAGCCTGGCCTGAGTTTTGTTATACGACTACTTGAAAAAATGTCAGCACCGATAAAAGAAATTGATAAGCTTCGAGGTGCTCCGTTCCAATGGATTGGACGATTTAGAAGTTGTCATTTCAAATACATACGCAATATGAATCTCTAAGTAACCAAGGAAACTGCACACTCAGAGTAGCAACATATCAATCATAAAGCAGACATAGCATATCCTGCTTTATGGTCCCTTTTGATCCTCATGGGGACCATACTTTACAAAACGAACATTATGTTGTATTCAATAATATGTCAGATTTGCAATTGAGACCATGTTTACTGAGGTAATGGATTCAGAGAGCCGAAATGTTGCTTTTCCACAAACTTCCTTACAACCACACTTCTTATTGCAGCGAGAGGATTTGCCCCCTACTGGTCATTAGAAAGAATGCATGTTAAAGGCATCCCTGCATTGACTTAGAAGCTTCATCCATGTTGTGCATGAAGTCTGTGGTCAAAAGAAGTATTTTTGCCCTCTATTGGCCAGAAAACATCCAATCACTGGAATCCACGTAGGGACAAAAAGCTGCACAGGTGCCTGAAAACATGGAGTTTAAAAAAACCCCCCAAAAAACCCTGTATGTGCATATGCTAACAGTCATCGTTATACAAGGACAATGCTGAACGTCTACCAGCAACAGTTATCTTAATTATTATCCCTCTAATAACTCAATTAAGTCCTGCCTTTCCATCTCCCCCGCCATGTTTCAAAACCTAATCACGACTTTAATCTACTGCTTCAACTCCATTTTGCTTTTGTTCTTCTTTTGCATTCAGATCAGGCCTCCATCATAATTTCCTCAGACTGATAGTTTATGAAAAGAGAAACTGCACTGAGGCTACGCCAATGCAAATACAATTTAATGTGAAGAAAAGAGGGAATGCTAATTCACCTGGGAAGGCTGAGAGGATGTGTGTGTGTGTGTGTGAGACTCTCACAGTGAGGGGTGTGTCTGGTGTTATATTTCCTATCTGTATTCTGAATAGCAGAGTCCGAGAACACACTTGACTGCAGTAATGAGGTACTCTCAGTACTGTGTGTATGTGTGTGTGTGTGCAAACAGACTGAACCCAGAGTGGAGTGAAAGAATGAGTAAAGAAAAAAAAGATAAAAGTAAGAAAAAACTCCAGAGTGTTGAAAGAGGAACAAGAATCCCTGGAGTTCCTCCCCTCCCTTTTCTCCCTTTTTTTCTCCTCTCTCGCCTGTACAAACACGCTCCCGCCCTCCTTCCCCTCTTCATCTCCCCTCCACCCCTCCACCTCCTTTTCAACTGCCCTCTTTATCTCTTTTCTTCCTCCTCATCTTTCTCTCTGCTGAAACACAAAACCCTTGTAATCCTCATGATCCAGGCCTGTCCGGAGGGCAAGGGAAGAGACACGAGTGTGAGAGTCTGAAGGGAGAAGGGAGAGGATGATGGGGAAATGAATGAGGGTAAAGTGAATAGGAAAAAAGGACAACAGAGGAAGAAAGCATGATTAATCTGCAAAATATCCCCGCTAGTTTACCTTCTATTCATCTAGAAGGCAGACCTAAAGTTATTTCTATAAACAGGAATTCAGGTAACTATTATTTATTTACCATTTCCAAATGAAGCTGTTTGGTCCTGATCGGTTGACATTTTCATTTTCAGCAGATATAATTTTTGGTCATTTGAGTGCAGACTGTATATAAAAGATGGATGCAGGCACCGTGCCTTTAACTACTGGTTTGTGGACTACTGTTTTAAACATGTAGCTGTTGCCATCTTTGGTTTATTATGAGTAGTTCCCTCCTCCCCACTTCAGAAGCCCAAAGAAACTTCTTGCCTCCCCCCAAATTAGTTTGCCCCACAGTTTGTGAACCACTGGATGACAGTGTGTTATCAGCTACCGCTACCACTAGCTAGCTAACTTGGTTAGCATAGTGCACCTGCAATTCACAGTCATAAAAACTGAAGTGCAGTTGCATTTTGGCTAATAAAAATTCTCCAAGGAAAAACTGAACTTCTTAACATGCCTTTTAGTACAACCAAAGGCAACGCAAGTTCCATTTAAATACACTTCCTGTTTAAAGTGCTAGAGATACTTACTGACAGGCCTAAACTTGTCAGACACATGAAAGCCTCATTCTAATTCACACCCTATTCTATCATTTATTTGACTCTAAATGGGGCCATAAATAATAAAATTAACTTCAAGCTGTATTCAAGAAAACCTGAAACAAGTGACTGAGACTATAAAAACATTAGGAAAGTGATTACTAAGGTACTGAATCATGTGAGAAGTAGGGTCACTTTCCCATAGACTTCAATACAACTGGACTTCTTTTTGCAATCAGAGAAGTCGCCCCCTTTTGGCCATTAGAAAGAATCCAGGTTTAAGGCACTTGGCTTCAATTTTCAAATATGTCCATCTTTTATAAACAGCCTTTTCATAAACAGTTTAACAAATTCATTTTCATCACTTCCTGTAGGATTATTGACTGACATTAGCGACTGTATACAGTTTTTAGGGTATACAGGATTACCAACACCACATGGGGTTTCCAGTTAAACCTGAGGAGTCACAAGCCAATCAAAAGAACCAAAAATGGATTAACACATTTGCATTTTTCATTGTAAATTCAACAGTAATTTGATGTCTTTAATGCTTAAACTGCTCAGAACTCCCTAACATGCAGCTTCAAATTAAAAAGCTCAGGAAACACAAATTTATTTGGAGGTAAAACAAGAAAGGAGTTCACCTGAAATCATGATAATCATCTCTTTTTTGGACAGAAGGAACACAAGGAAGTACAATAGGCTGACTGTTTACAGTGTTCAATTTGAGAACAAATGAAAGTGTTTGAGTCTCTTATCCCTACTGGATTCTCTTCAGTCAAAACTGCTTTTTACTTGGTGACATCAGCGCTGGCCAAACTACAAGTTGTACAACAGAGGGCTGATAAGATAAAGAGGTTGCAGTTTGTTACTGCCATTTAAAGACTAACATGACACAGGGCCGTGCCATTTAAGACACCTAAAAAAGTTTTGAAAGCTTGGACAAACTTTTAAGTGCTGGTTTCAAACACTTACTGAGATTCATTCAGTGGTTTCTGGCGGTGAACTACTGACAGTTACTAAAACATTTCAGGATTCAGGACCACCTGTAGTCACAGGAGAAATAATAAAAAACTGAAGTTTCCGTGTTGAGCTGCAAACTTGACAACTATCAAAGCAAACTCAGTTTTGAAGGAAGTTCAGGCCTCTTATGCAACCAGTGACACACTGTTCATTTTTAATGGCGGTCCTGCCCAGTGAGATGAAACCGCCAATGAGCTGTGATACAGACAGAAGTGCTGTGACGAGAACAAAGGCTTCTCTTCTTCTCTACGAGGTTTGGTTTACATCAGAGGAGCCCGAGAGTCTTTGAACGGCGAGACGTCGAGGAGAATGAAGTCCACCTACTTTACTCTGCAATTTATTTCAAGGGGAGAGTGTACGGGTACTGGGCGGCAGACAAAAACCCATCAGAGCATAGCTATCAGGTGGCTTCAGGACACACACACAGTCATCTACTCGGGGTGCTGATAATAAGAGTCTGTTAGCACTCCCTTTCTAAATCCAATCACGGTAAGATTTAAAGGCAGCAAAGCTTCTCCGGCAACTGAAACTATTTACATCACATTTTCCCCTGGTTTTGCTGCCTGCTGCCTGCGTTCAGAGTGCTGCTGGTGTGTTTTCTACACGGCCGAGCAGTCACCTCCAGGCATCAGAGCTCTGCTAGCAAACTGTGATTTTAAGACCAACATCTCACACTGAGTAAAACATTTTCTCCTGCTGAACGAGAACAAATCCCACTTCTGGCAGCTTACTTGTTTTTAAGAGAGGAAAAAAAAAGTTTTTTCTTTGTTAAAAAAAAAAAAGGCAGCCAATGAAAAAAAAACTTAAATGCAGTAAAACAGCAAGTCATGCTCAGAGCGCAAGTTTCATCTAAGAGAACTGAAGCATCTTGCAAAACGTCAGATTACATTATATCCAACGCTGCACTTTTACATACTTTACTGTATCATAGGTTTATTTTCATGTCATTTTCCCTTTATTTTTCCGGTAAAATACAATAACCCATCATAATTACGCTATCATTGTGGTAAATTTAATAATGATCAAAACCCGAGAGCCTCCCAATGGAAAGTTGAAATTTAAGTCTGAAGGGCTGCAAGATGATTAAAAGGATAGGGGGGGAGTAGTGAGAAATAATAAATAATGTTCCTGCATGAAAGTTCCTCAAATTTCAATTTCATCCTGTGAGCCTAAAAATCATTTTACCCCTTCAGGGCCTCTTTCGTAATTAAGACAATTATATGTCACTCTTTGGTTGATATTCGGACAGAGTCTTCTCCCTGTAACCATACCAGACTGTCAGCACATGAAGGGGTGAGTACTCTATGTAGGAAGGCATATAAGATGCTGTGGAGGTCAAGGTGGATCACTCAGGCTTAGGCTTGGACATGAATTTAATCCATGTTTATGCTCTCTAACCCCGACCACTGTAAATATTATTAAAAACATTAAACTGTATGTACCATAGCATTGTCCACTGGTTATTGAAGTCCTGACAGCATTCTGACCATTTCCATCATAATGTGTAGAGTTTTTTGAAACTGGAGGTAATGAGCAATGAGAGAACTCCTACTAAAAAAACCCAAAGGGGATTCTGCAGGCTCACAGGGTAGCGGATTGTCAATCACAGAGTGGGTGCTGCACTGTTGTCTTAACCTGCTTTATTGACCTTTTTGACTCTAATGGGGACCAAAATGTACAAACTGAACATCTTGTTGCATTCAGTAGGACTTGTAACTAGCAACTGCGATCATAAACTCATCAGAAAAACGTTTACTGAGGTCATGGATCATGGGAGCCAAAGGGCCGTTTTCCCATAGACTTCTATATAATAAGACTTGTTTTTGTCCTGTCTCCCTCTGCTCTCTTGTGTTTCTCCTCACCCCCAACCGGTCACGGCAGATGACTGCCCCTCCCTGAGCCTGGTTCTGCTGGAGGTTTCTTCCTGTTAAAAGGGAGTTTTTCCTTCCCACTGTTGCCAAGTGCTTGCTCATAGGGGGTCGTCTGGCTGTTGGGGGTTTCTGTCTAATATTGTGGGGTCTTTACCCTAAAATATAAAGCGCCTTGAGTGTTGTTGTGATTTGACGCTATATAAATAAAACTGAATTGAATTGAATTGAATTTTTGCAGCCAGGAGATGCCCCCTGGTGGTCACTTATTAGACTCAAAAGCTACAGTCATCAGTCAAAATACAGTCTATGATTTAAGCACAGTCTGCTCCTAACCTTAACTACGCTTTAATTTCCATTGGCAGATAATGTTTAAAGTGTTAACTTTAAATTATAATTACTGAACATAAAGTAATAACATGTTTTATGTTTTCTAACCTCCAATATGCTTGTCCTGGTGATAACATGAACACAAATTTGTTTATGGCTGCTACCTTGTCCAGCTTTTCCTTGAAAAAGAGATTTGATCTCAGTGGGACCTCCTGGTTAAATAAAGGTAAAATAAAATGCAGTAAAGTTGAAATGAGACCACAGGATGACAGACTCACCGGAGGGGCAGCTGGTTATTGCTCTGTTGTTCATTTGTCACAAACTGGGCCTGCTTATATTTCCAGATAAGTGTCTTTTAAATTGTATGATTTATTAATTCTTTTAAACGAGTGTGTGTGTCCCTCCTTCCACAACTGCACCCTCTTCAAAACAAAACACAACTGCAGCCCAATGTGAATTGCTGAGAAAGAGATTCCAACATCTAAAACCAGACTAGATATTTCGCTAACAGCTTACTAATGTGGTCCACACTACTCTTAGTGGCTCTCTGTCAAAGGTCCCACCTCAAAAATCTCTTAACAGGAACTATATCAGATCATGGGATTTTTAACGGATAATAAGCTGGAACCACTGTTATACAAAACATTTTTTATTATATGAAAACAGCATCCCACCACCATCTGACAAAACTGAATTTATTACCAAAACCGCTCTACTTTAACCTTGTTAAAGCTCTTTAACAGTCTTGAACCACTTGTTAAAGCCATTTTAAGACTTTTGCAGGGTCTACAAACACCCTGATGAACAAAACACAAAGGGAAAAGCAGGAAAAAGCACTTTCAGTGGGAAAATAATTGTTTTCAGTTGCACGGTGATGGAAAATAAAAGAGTGGAGGGGAAAGAAAAACATGAAGAGGAACGCAGACACAGCAGATGAGCAGCAAAATGGTTTAATTCAAAATGATGACAGTGAGTGATTCAGGAGATCAAAATGATCCAGGAGATTAAAAATCCAGCCTGTAGCAAATATGGGGGTGAGGAGAAGGAGATAGTAGGGAGGGGGAAAAATCTTAGAAAGTAGTTTCATTATCTTACTCAATCCCTGCTGAAGCTTTTGGAAAATGTTTGAATATTTGAATGGAAGAAGAACACTCTTGTTCACATGTACACACACACACACACACACACACACACACACACACACACACACAGGGATATATAGCTCTAAGCAAACATAATCTTTAGAGAATAATTTTATTCTTTCATTAAATCCTCACAGATGCTTCCAAAGAATATCTGAATGAGAAGAAGAGAAAAAAAAAACACCACACACTGGTGGTATTCACGCTTTCTGATGAAAAATGCAACATTCATCTGTCACGGGCCACAGCCTCGTCTCACACACACAGAGGTATAATCATGAACACGCACGTGCAGAAACCCTGCAGGAGTTGGGAAGCAATCTGAAAGGATGAACGTGGCGCTGACAGACGGACGTGTGTGTTTGTAATTATTCCCATCTTTTTCATGTCACTTCGCTTGATTTGTCTATGCTCTTTCATTACAAGGGTCTGTGTGTATGTGTAGGAGTGTATGAGGAGTGAGTGTGTGTGTGTGTGTGTGTGCCGTGACATCCTAGTTCATTAATTTTGACAGTGCTGTAAAAGCTTTAAACTCCTCGCAACTCTCATGGGGAGTCAACGGGCCCTCATGCAGATCAGACTGAACACTCGTCCTACAGAGTGTGTGTGTGTGTGTGTGTGTGTGTGTTAGTAAAGCTATGACCACCACTGTATAACCAGTTGATTAACATAAAAGATCATCTAAGGCTACTACTAATGATGGTTTTCATCATGAATTAATCCATCAAATACTTGAAATCAACTCAAGTCAGCGTGCTGTATCTTCACACAGTCAAATCTACCGTTTAACATCTATACAGCTCCAGAAAAAATTAAGAGACCACTGCAAAATTATCAGTTTCTCTGATTTTGCTATTTATAGGTATGTGTTTGAGTAAAAGGAACATTTTTGTTGTATTCTATAAACTACTGACAACATAACTCCCAAATTCCAAATACAAATATTTTCATTTAGAGCATTTATTTGCAGAAAATGAAAAATGGTCAAAATACCAAAAAAGGTCCAGTGTTTTCAGACCTCAAATAATGCAAAAAAAACAAGTTCATATTCATTTTAAACAACACTTTACTAATGTTTTAACTTAGGAAGTGTTCAGAAATCAGTATTTGGTGGAATAACCCTGATTTGCAATCACAGCTTTCATGCGTCTTGGCATGCTCTCCACCAGTCTTTCATGTTGCTGTTGGGTGACTTTA
>VUQI01026678.1:0-12519 GCA_015106735.1 Paratilapia polleni
GAAAATATATAAAACAAACGAACCGGGGAATGACTTGTGCTTTTTCAAGCAGCTTTATTTCCAAACTGGAGGGAGATGATGACAGATGGGAGATAGAAGATTGCAAAGCTCAGACCAGGCAGTTCGTTCCAAACACAGTTGGGGAAGAGACAATCCAGGCGGTTTCCGGGAAAAGGATGGTGATCAACAGGCAGAATACTGCATCTGTCACCTTTAAGCTATAATTCTTACTTTTTAAAATAAACAAAGCAGCAGTCTCACCACATAAAGCCATGGATGGCGGGTTTGAGCAGCAATGCAACTCATATTTATTGGAAGCAGCCATGAATCCATGACCTCTGTGGCTATTTTTGTCATAATTGAGTTGCTATAGCTGTTTGTATTACTGGAGAGAAAATAATCATTTTAAATGAGGACAGGGAACAGTTGTATAAGTGCACAGAGCTCTTGCTTGCAACCATTTGGTTTCATCAGTTATTTAAATCTCCCAGCAGCTCTGTGTGATATGGATTGGAGCCTTAATGCACTGCAAATCATCCAAATGAAACTGGCTATGGTTGCTATTGACATTTTCATCTTTGATTACTTTTTCAGGAGACGTCTGACAGCAGTAGCACTGGTGAGGAGACATTTTTCTGTTGCAGTACAGATTGTACATCAATGAATGTGCTTGTATCTCTGACTGAACATTTCACTGTACTATAACTTGATGAAACAATGATGATAAATGTTGCATTGTATCCACATAACTCAAAGTTCATGTTCCTTCAGTTCAACACAAATGCAACCCCCCCCCAGGCTTAAATATAGCTCAGTCTCACAAAGCAAGAGCTCGACGGCAAAAGTCAATGTTGCTCTCATTCACAATATTAAAACTCTGTGAAGTTTTTTCAGTCTTTGTTCGCTTTCAATTTGATTGATTTTTCAGAATAAAAGCACAGTAACTGAACAATAAATAGGTAACAGAAGACACAAACTGTTTTGAAATAAATAATACAGTGTTTTCAATCTTTGCCTCCTCTCACATACAGCAAATATAAACTGATTTCATTACAGAAACACAGGGCCAGATATCACTGAGTCAGGCTGGTGTCCTGTGAGGCTCTTTGGTCCCTTAAGGGTGATCTTTAAAAAGCCATGTACTCAATATCACCAAAAAACACTGACTTTTAGTTCATTAAGACTGTCTCAGTGTAGCGATATACTACTGATCTTTCCACCAAATTCAACATTAACATTACAGACAACCATGTGATGCCTGTAACAGGAAATCTGGTCTCTGTCAATATTACAGTAGATCTGTAGTACATAGCAGCCAGAGGAGGCACTGACACTTTTTACTGAAAAACAATAAAGTCAACACACGTGCACGCTCACACACTCACGCATTCACACAAGTCAGCAGAATTAGACAATTAGTAAATTGATGTGTTGCTGCTGACAGCCCTTGTCCCATTGAGTCAATAAGCCTGTGTGCTGTTCACGGTTACAGACACATTTTTTTTTTTTTCTTGTTGAAGAAACTCACAAAGCCTTAGTGTCTTGGAGAGAAAAATAAATGTACCATTCATCCTCTCTTGCCTCTCAGCAACAAGCCAAATGTGCCATGTAGAGGTCCGCTGCAGAAAATGATGTGCCAGAGGCGTCTGTAAAGAGTGACTCAGACAAACAGTTCTGAGTATAACCCCTGTAGGCGTAATTAGGGGGACCATCACACGTCCATAATTGCATTGTTCATCTTCATGTTACGGTCAGTGTAAATGTTTACCTGGTAAATACTGCTGCACAAAGCAGAGTTTGTTTCTGAGTGATAATATTCACAAGCAAAATGACAAGAATCTGGTGGTTTTTATTTTTAGCTCCGAGTTGATACTGTGAAAAACCACTGAAGGAGTTTCAAGATGCTCTGAACAGTTTTGATTGTAACTTGAATGTCCAAATACTGAGGCAGTTCACTGCAGGAGAAGCTCAGGCGAGTCCATTAAAGTGATTATACAGGCTGAGTTAAAAAGAAAGAAACTGTAAGCTTAGCGTATGAGATGGGGTCTCATCGCCTTACTTCTATGTCTCAGCATCATACACATGATTTTATATTAACTCCATAATCCACCACAGTTAATTATATTCTATATTTTATGAAAGGTGAAAGCCAAGAGTGTCATTATAAACAACCTGAGTGTCCATTATGACCAGTGAACCCAAAAGCAAGGTGCCGGGGCTTCACATGAAGGCTTTCTGCACAAAAGTCTACGAGTTAAGTCTGAAAGGGTGCCCTTGTTTGTGCTATCACATTTGAGATCGTCAAAAACCTTCTCTTGTTGTTGCACTTTTAGATAAAAATCAAGGAACACATGTTTGCCCTGCAGCTGAGCAATTTAAGACTGCAGACGTAGGAAGTCACCACTAACCTTGTGTGCTCCTTGTGCTCTCTATTGATAAATAAAGGGCCCTAGGCTCACAGGAATCTAAGGCCACTTGTCCTTCTTTTTACCTGTCTTCCTTAGTCCTAAAGTCTTTGATAACTACAAAACAGATTTATAAAAAATAGCTTGTATTAATTCTCAGTTAATTCCCACTTGTTTTCTGTTTTCTTAGAGATGTTCTATAAGTTTTACAGAGTGTGTGTACATTTCTTCTGTCATGCTGCACCACTCTATCTCCCAGCATTATCCATTATTCATTGTCATCTGAAGATAAAACTTTGGATTCAAAATCTTATCAGAAATGCTGAAGTACTAAGCAGTTTAATATCATCTCATTCAGCCTTTTTTTTCATGTCCTGCCTCTTCCCTGCACCCTGTAAAAATTTGTCTACCAGCTTCAAGCTGAGATTTCACAGTCCAAGTTTTGTGTTTACACACTGTGGCTGTAAAAGTGGCTCTCAATTTTACAGTTATACATATTACATTTTTTAAACAGCCCTTTAAGTGTTTTGAAAAATGATTGTGTTTTTTTTTTTTTTTTATGCCTCAGAAATAACAATTTTCATGTCAGTTTTCTATACACCAATTTTAAGTGCTAAAAGAAAGTACCCTTGGTGCTTCTGCACAGTATCTTTTTGAAGGCCTTTCTGAAGTCTTTGTTGAAGATGGTGTATATGACTGGGTTGAGTGAAGAGTTGCAGTAACCAATCCAGAAGAAAAATGTAAAGAGTGGATCGGGGATGGTGCAGGTCTCTGGGCACACTGCCCGTAGAGAGTAGGAGAAGAAGAAGGGGAACCAGCACACCACAAAGACACCAATGACCACTGCCAGGACGAAGGTGAAACGTTTCTCTCTGTTGACCATGGCTTTACGCCTCGCTGCTCCAGGGTTGTTATCTGTTTTTGACTTTCTCCCTGGCACCAGCCGAGCCCCCTTTGAAGTGGCAATCATGTCGCGGTAGCGCTTGACTGAGGCTGGAGAGTGGATACCCCCTCCAGCAGGAGACCCTGGCATGCTGGTGCTGCCGTGACCTCCTCCATGGCTATGCTCCATATCGCTATCTGTGCTTGAGCTGTCAGCATTGTTGTTGTCAGCCTTTTTCCCTCCCAGACGCTTGCCCTTCTTTCCTGCCGCTTTAGTCTTGGTGGCAGAATGAGGCACAGAGGAGGGGGTTGAGGGGACTTGGGAAGAGGTATCAGCCTCTGTGGCTGTGACAGGGGACATGGCTGGAGAAGGGGATGGAGGCTGCAGGAGATTATTGGGTGTGGGATTTGGGGAGGTTTGAGACTCCCCTGGTGCTGGAGAAGGGGTGATAGCAAGTGTGGGGGGTCTGGCATTAGAGGTTTTGTTGGATGAAGGAGGTGTGCTTTCTTCTTCATCCTTCCCGTTGGCTTGTACATGCCGTGGAGGCTGACTTGGAGTTGCACAGCCAACCCCATCCTTTCTGGGCTCTCCTGGCGGGCAGCGTGTTCTCTGCTTGGCTATTTGGTAAATTCTTATGTAGACCAGGATCATGATGAGACATGGAGCGAAGAAGGAGCCAATGGTGGAGTAAAGGATGTACCAGCGCTCATCATTCAGCTGGCACTGAGGTCCTCTCTCGCTCGCCTGGTCGCCTCCCTCACTCTTGTTCAAAGAGAGCAGGGGAGGGAAGGAGATGATGGCAGAAATGAGCCACACCACCACAATAGCGGCTTTAATGCGTCTGGGAGTCCGCTGACGTCCGTATGTAACCCTGGAGATTGACAGGTAGCGGTCCAGTGAGATGGCGCACAGGTGCACAATGGAGGAGGTGCAGAACAGCACGTCCAGCGCCAGGTAGATCTCACACCACAGAGACTTGAAGTACCAGTAGCCAAGCAGTTCATTGGCCAGAGAAAAGGGGATGATGAGTGTAGCCACTAAAATGTCCGCAGCAGCTAGTGACACCAAGAACAGATTCTGCGGACCTCGGAGTGATCGACTGGTCAGGACAGCGATGATGACCATGATGTTCCCGACGATGGTGAAGATGACCATTAAGGTTATGGCGGTGGCAAAGGCCGCCGTTGCTTCCGGAGAGTAAGGGGCAGGCTTAAGGACACTCTGGTTGCATGGCACGGAGGATCCGGAGCCGCTCACATTGCTGTTCCAGCCGCTCAGCTCCATGGAGCAGCCGCTGTCCTGAACTGAGGCCATGCTGGGATTATTTTTTCCAGGAGTCTTTAGATTAAAAACAAACAGATAAAATCGTTTTGAAAATTTTATTAAACTGTTAAGCGTTTTTTTTTTTTTTTAAATACTGTCGTTAGATTATAATGCATTGTTTGTTCTTAATAAAAGACTACATTTACATAAAAAATATTTTTTGTAATAAATTGATAATTAAGTGACATATTTACCTCAGCCGTTCTAGATTTGTCACTGTGTTGTTTTGAAATGATCACTCCGTTGCACCCTCCATGGCAGGTCTTCCAAATCCATTTTATGCAAAACGCGTCAAGACGCAGATCTGTTCTTTTCAACCAAAACGCATGGCCACTTTGCAAAACTGATTTTTTTCTGACCAGAAACAGAAACAAATTTTTGAAAAATGACTGCTGGGTGCCAGCCTTTGCGGAGTTACAACACAGACCGAAGAACCAAAACTTGATCTTTTGCACAGATCGATCCTTTCTCTTAGTGGATCAGCTACTGTCTTGAAAATGGAAAGATTTAATTTAAAACAATCTAATTTGGGGCCATTTACAGCGAGGCGTCACTGAATATAAGAGGTCGGATTAGAGTAAATAGGTCTAATTTCCGTGCGTCCTCGTTTGGAGACGCGCGTATACCTGACAATCTCATCCAAATAGCGAAAAAACAATGGTTTAGACGGAGCGAAATAAAACAAATAAAATTGAATATTTATTTTTTTTTGAAAGATAATGGTGTTTCACTGCGAGGAATGCCAGCGTTTCCAGTCAAGAGAGAACACACACACACAAAAAAATAAAATAACCTCAAGCTCTCCAGCCCTGCGTACGATGCCACATATGTTGTCAAAACGCGTTGCTGTTTCAGTAGTAAAAAGATCCCCGCAGAGCGACTTAAGTGTGTGCGTCTCAGGAGTTATTTTCTGGTCCCTGGCTCTTCAGAAGTTTACCGGGATGCCATGATTCAGCCGCTCCGCTGACGCACCTCGCAGATTTCCTCACAGAGGGGCAGTAGCATCTTCACTTGTGAACAGGACCTTACGACGAAACCTAATAAGTGGGGTGCCTCCCATCTCCCTCTTCTTTTAGACCCGGTGATGTCACTGTGAAGCCAAGCGTCATGGGATGCTTGCTTCCTCCATCCTTGTACAGCCCCCCACCTCCCAAATTATATCTATACCCAAGCGTCTCAGCCAACGCTGTTATATTAGAAATGGCTTGTTGGATGGCACTGCTCCGGTCAATTAACTCCACAGGACGCTGTGATGTCCAGCTGGGAGTGCAGAGCTGATGCCATCTGCTTTACTGAAAACATTTGTTTCATTCCTGGGACTCCAGGGTAAACAGCACAATCATCATCATCATCATCATCATCATCATTCTTCCTTCAATATGTGGTAACTTCATATTTATGCTTTTCAAGCAAAAAGCCTGTGTGTATTTCTTTTCTTTTCTTTTCTTTTTTTTTTAACACGATTTTTCATTTAACCCCCAATAACTCATTTGGTGCTGGAGGTCTAGATAAAGGCACAGTGCAATACTGAAGGGAACCGGCACCCACGTTTTAGCTGCCCAGTTTGGTTAAAAGCTTGTTCTCTGATTTTTAATGAGGTTAGGTAAGGTAAGCTCAGTTTCTAAGATTCTACAGGGTGAAAAACACCTTAATATTTGAAGTTGGGTTTGTGTGCACGGTGCAGTGTTGTATTTTGAGTGTCCTAATCAATACAGATTGCCAGCTCATAACCATAAAGACAGGGTCAATTATACATGTGAGAAAGTAGTCAAACCTTTATGATGCAGTAAAACCACAAAAGCCCAAGAATTCTAATAAAACAAATCCCTCATTTTGAAAGATGAGCCCCTACAGGGATTTGAATTATTGATGCATTAGTCAGTGGGTGGTCCACCCTCTGGATTGGGGATCTAAAGCAATAAATCATATATTTTATGTAGTTACAGATTTTGCATATAAAATCCAGTTCATGGGTAATGACAACCATCATTTAAATGGTGCAGTAAAAGTGAATTATGTCCTTATGAAATCTGAAATCTCCTCATGCTCATCTACCTCTCCCCTCCCTGGATAAATGCACCGTGTTACCTTCCACCTCTTCTCATTGTGCGAGGCGCAGGGCAGGGGAATAAGGCACTCATTGTAATGTTCTGTGCTCATGCATTTACATCATCACTTGACTTGTATTTGAATCCCTCTGCAGTTATGCACCATGCAACACTTCCTATCCCTAGGAGAAGAGACATCCATCATCCCCCATGATTTGTTGCCTACCTGAGATCAAGGGCCTGAATGTTCAATTAGCCATTGAAACCTACGTCATACCGGCTGTTTAACTGGGCCATAAAACAAACAGCAGCAGAGTTTATCCTGTGTTGTTTGAAAGTGGGTAGGTGGCCTCTGTAAAGTAAACACACACAAACAAACAATGCGCACATTTACCAGTCATACACACACAATCTTATGAATGGTGTGTGGGTAGGAGGTTCTGTTTGCTTGTTTTGTAGTGCGTCCCCCACACATTGCTGCTCTAATGAGGAAGAAGCCCAGCCAGCCACCCATGGAATTACAATTGGGTGGCCTGCTCTCTGATTTTGTGACCAGAAGCAGGAGTCAATAATGGCTGTACATTTCTCACTCCACGCTTCAGAATCTAAATATAAAGGGAGAGAGAATAAAGCTTTTAGCAGGAAAGTGCACTCCAATCAAGTGTCTCTGTTTCCGTGGGTGAACCATGCTTTGTAACACGCTGAAAATGCATTCTGGGGGTGAGGGGTGTGTCAGTGATGCCGAGGTTACAGAGAGTGAGCAGCACACAGCGTTCAGTGCACAGTACACCGCTTTTGAAGTGCCTGTTGTGTAAGAGCATGTGATATACAAGCGTGTATGCGCACTCACACATACAGTTCAGAAGCCTGGAGGGAACTCTGCTGTCATGGATCACCCACAGTGGATAAGCAATTTTTGTTTGATATCCACACTGGAAAAGTTTGCACTTGGTCTGGAAAGGACTCTCACTCTTAAAAATAAATAAATAAAAAAACTCAAGGTGCTTTTGAACAGTTTCATTGTGTTCAAAATAACTTCAAATTTCTTTTTAATTCTTTAAGTCTTTAACACGGTATTGAAAATGGGATTACTGCAGGTCAGAATAATGCAGCGCTATGGTCTGGTGGGAGTCTGTGCACATTATGGTTCTGGTCCAAATCAATTATAGCAAAGTACCTGCCCTTTGGAAGCTTTTAATTTAGACCTTTTTGAGTTATTGGCTCACCCCCCCCCCCCTTTTTTTTCTTCCCGTGTGGGTGTGTGCACGCTTAGGTACTTGTTCTATTATGAGTACCAGTGTGATTTTTCTAAACCTTGAGAGGGGGGGCATTTGGAGATCAAGAAAAGTTTGGCCAGAAAAGCTGCGCCTTGTTTTTAAAGTTAAACTTTGAATTAGGGTCAGTGACGTGCAAGAAAATCCACCAAAGACTGATCTTATCTCCTCTTCCTCCTGTTTATTTGAAAGTTTTCAGAGGCCTCAATAGGTAAACCTGTCCTGCATTGCACTATAACACACAGTTTGGAGAAATTACACATACATAGCAGAATATGTTATTATCTCTCTAACGTTGTCGCAGTTTCTGTGACTAGGCTGAGGAACGGGTTATCCATTAGCCATGAAGATACAAATATGCGTGTGTGTGTGTGTGCAACCTGCAAACAATTACAGGGAGTGCTCCCAAATGGCCATACAGTCATTTTCCCAAATAACTACAGCTGTAGTGTGTGCATGCAGGCCAATGCCTGTGTGTGTGTGTGTGTGTGTGTGTGTGTGTTATATGACCACATTGTAGTTCTTCAGCTTACAGTATCACCCATATTCCTCATCTATTAGTGGTTTTCTCCAGATGGGATGTCTTGTTTTGAGTGACACAGTCTTCAGCTGTGGATAACACTGTATAATGCCATGTCCGAAGGAAGTGTGATCCCCTGTGCTAATCCCTAATCTCTCATACTCTTCCTTTTGTACATACAGTGCACTACACATGTACAGCATTATGTGTTACCAGAGCCTCGTGTAATATGACTGACATAGTTTTTTCTGGGCACAGGTGGGACCTACAGTTTGAGTCAGTTTTCATTAAGGAGGAGGACTGACTGAGCAGGAACTGGATACAACAAACTTGTTGAGAGACACGTTCAAACAGAGGGGAGGTAATTGTATTTAAGACCAAATGAAACAAGACCAGCAGTGTTTTTAATGTCTAAAAATACACATAAAAGTGTGTGTGTGTGTGTGTGTGTGTGTGTGTGTGTGTATATGTATGTAAGAGGGAGATTTGTACCTCTTGCTTTTCTGTGCCATCTTCCAATACAAAGGGTACCGCAGTCAATAAACAGTCTGCTGGCATCATCTGCTGGATGCTTTTGAATCATTATCAATTTCTGGTCATTTCAAAAACTGTCACTAGAGAGCGCTGTTCCACTACTGTGCAGTGCTTGTTGCAGCGCTGGTTTGAAGGTAACACAGGAAATAACCAGAGTCTTCTTTTGAAATCACCTGCAGTGGTGAAAGAAGTGCGAATATCTTTGCTTAACTAAATATACCAGCATAACAGTGTAAAAATACCACCATTACAAGTAAAGGTATTGTGTAAAAGCCTACTCAATTTAGAAGTATTATCATCATATTACTTAAAGTATTAACAACACTTGCACTGAAGGGTGGTACACACTGTGGCTGGTACGTTATTGTATAATACATTTTTAAATTCTGATACATGAATGTATAAGTGGCATTTTGGAGCTATGTGTTGTACATGTGTATAATACAACTTTTTAAATGACACCAGTCTTGCTGTACAAACCTAAATCTGGTCACAAACACCAAAGGTCACATTTTGATTTAGATTTGTAATCTTACCTCTTGTGTTTTTTTTTAATGAAATATTTTACAATTTATTGACAGCTTTTTGATGAGTTTTGAGGGGAAATCTGTTTTAGGCAGAGCTAACACTGGTTTAATCATTAACAGTGACTTCTAATCTGTAGGTTTAACATACAATCTTAACTGGTAACTACAGCAGTCACAAGTGGAGTAAAAAGCATAGTATTTATAGTATAAAGTAGCATAAAATGCAGAGATAAAATAAAATCTCAAAACTGTGTATGAGTGTATATACTTGGTTACTTCTAACTAATGTTTGTACAGTTTTGAGATGCTCCAAAACCTGCCTAATATTTATTTATCTTCCTTTTTTTCCCTGAATTCATTTGTTTAAAATGACTAAAAGAGCGTGATGGAAAAACAGGTTGCCCTTTGAAACTGTTAGAAGAGTGGAAATTGTTTATTTTGGCCTGCTGTATAAAGATCAACTCTGTACAGATTAGAAAATGAGGATGTTTATTTTTACCCTAAAATTAAATCTGAGTCCCAGCCCCCTCAACAGAGAAAAGAAATAAAGATTAAAAAAACAAAAACTAGCCAGTGGAAGACTAAGCTTGCTGATAATGTGTATAAAATGGGCTTCAGCTCGTATGTTTGTACTTACAGTCATGTAAACTGAATGTGACTGTTAAAGTTTAAATGGACACATGCCAGAGTAAATGTGATTTTTGAGGGTTTTTATTTGATGTGAAAACTCAGTTTTAACTAAAACCTGAAAACTCCAAGTTGCATTTCTCTGCCCTCTGCATGGAAAACTGTGGCTAATGGAAGGAAGAAGTCAAGCAGAACAGTTACACTTGCTTACGTGTTGGTAATGGATACTTGCACATCAGAGGAAGTGGACAACTTTAGCAATGATCGACACAGAAGTGTGGGTGGCTTGATTAGCATTAGGACATGAGGCAGTGGTGGTAGGTGGTCTTTTTGATATGATAGTAATAGTTCTTAATTATTTGAACTGGTCAGGTATACAGATCTGAATGTTTTATGATTTTTTTTCATGTGGTTTAAACAAAATACAAGCAAGAACGGTGTAGAAATGGGATTTCCACCACGTGACATAATACTGGTAGAAGTCAATCTGAAACAGTGAAATGGAGATCTGTAAAGTAAGAAAAAACAAACACACATCCACAAATTTAGATGTTTTGCCTATTTAACCACTTCTCATCAGATTAAAATGCTTCAAACACAAATCCGTGGTGTGGACTTTCCAAGCTTCCTGATTAAGAATAACAATGACTTTCTCTCTTTCTCTTAAGTGTAAATTTTTGCCAAACTTCCTGTCATATGCCTAAAGTGTTTTATGCTACTTAAGTGGATGTGAAATTCCTGTCAGTGGTTGTTGAGGTCGAAAGGACTTCAGACTGTAATATACCCACTCACCACAGGATAATCCTCCAAAATACTCAGCAGTGCAATAGTTTTAATGCATCCTGATCCAGCAAGAGCAACTCAAGTGCAGCAAGGTCAGTGTGTGAAATTATGCATTTGTAATGTGCTCTGAAAACACTGCAACACACTCGGGACTCGATGGCCTAATTATTTTGTCTGTCTGGTGAGCCAGTACTACATGTATTGACTGCACCTTCTAGAGCATAAGTAGTGAGGTGTGTTGGACAAACATGGTTTCCAGGCCTGATATGTTCCAGCATGTTTTATTTCAGTGGAAAAACAGCAGGAATAAGACAAGACTTGTAGGTATAAAGTGCAGTAAGTTATTAATATCAGTAACACTGTCGTAAGAAATGTTGAAATAAATAAAAAATATTTACATGATCAAAAATAATTCCTTTCAGTTTGAGTGTACCAAGTGTATTCTGTCTCAGGATATAGAATGATACCAGCTGTGGTAAGTGCATTTCTGACTATTAGACACCTAAACTTGAGATCAATTAAGAAGCTAACACAGTGTTCTCTTATAAAAAGACATGACATGTCACAGTGGTTTCAACAGTATGAAAATAAGTCAGCCCTTCCAAACAATCAGGCACAGAAGTCAAACAAAACAACACACACGCACACAAAACCAGAGAGGCAGGCACAACTGCACTCAAGTATAACGTCAGGGAAATTACCTCATAGCTGCTCCAACTCGCTGGCTCAGAATCACAGTTGTTCATAATGTTGCCATTACACTGTGGTTTACATTGCTGACTGCTTTTTGTTGCAACAGGAACCCATTTGTCAGTTTCTACTCAAAGTATGACTCCATTCATGTGATGCCAGCAACACATTTAGCTTTTCTCTGAATATACAAAGTTAACCTTTCAACAGTACCAACAGTACATTTATTCATACGGTTTGGGTCCTGGTAGTGCTCTGAGTCCAAACATAATGCCAAAAGGGAGGAAAGTCTTTAAATTTCACAAATGCATTTTTGTCTTCATCCCTGACAGAGAACGTCAGTCTCAAACTGCAGCAGCTGTCCCATAAAAGCCAGGTTGGGCGAGATGACGTGCCGCCGCTGCTTGACGAAGTCAAAGGCCTCGTCCAGCCGGACACGCCGAGTGTGCATGAGGTAGGCCAGACAGATGGTGGCTGAGCGGGATATACCTGCCTGACAATGCACCAGCACCCTTCCACCACTCTGCTTCACTGAGTCTGTGTGGAAACGGAAGAGAGAAGACAAAAACAGGAAGAGCAATCAGCACATTGTGCTTCATTTCACATCGGCGGTAATGCTTTACAAACAGAAAGCTTTAAGCCATCACCCGGAAATTAGCAGACAGTCACTAGTCACAGTTTCAAAAGAAGTTCTTATAAATCAAACTCTGTCTTCTCTTGAACTAAACTTTACAAGGCAGGCTGGTCAAAACAAGCATACGAAAACCATAAGATGTTAATATACTTTCTTTCCTCCAGCTTGAGCATCATAATCCTGTTGTTTTGTAACCAGATGATTAATGATTACACTGTTGGACCCCCAAGTGTAGGATTGAAAATGGATTATGGTGCTTAAGGTGCTTAAC